>CAXHUL010000142.1:1560-32000 GCA_964019695.1 Loripinus fragilis
ATACCCCTATTCCACACAGGCCACGAAACCCCAAATGTTAATATTTTTTGAAAGTTAAATCAATTTTAAGGAGTCTCACAATTTAAAAAAAACATTGAGGTCATTTTGACGTTAATGTCGTCACGATATGTAATTCAACCCTCCAAAAGCGTTTAAATAAACTTTTTCACATTAATTTCCTAGCTTGATTTCCAGTATTCTATCAAATATTTTTTTCATACTCAACCCCCAAAATGTCTTTGCTTTGCAAATATATATAAACGGTAGAATCCTACTATTTATACGCAGAAAGTTATGTCGCTTTAAAGATACCGACACCTTAGCGGGAAATCCGCAATATTTGACGTGTTTTCATAAAAGACAATACTTGGCAATGTCAACCATCCTGCATAAAAACGCCAAGTATTAAATATTAAAAGTAACAGAAATGCTGTGTGCTATAGAAACTCTCATGAGCATCTGAGATTATCGTTATGATGTTTCTGACTACAAGATACGATGGCAGACTAACGTAATTTAACCGTTAGTTACAAAACGTAACGCCAGTTAAATAAAAAAAAATGAAAACCTGAAAATGTATTGGCTTAGTATTTGCTTAGTGCAGAATGTGATTGGAATATACAGCATATGAGAGGCGAATTCTCGTAGAAATACAAAAATGCCTTAGAGCGAACGCTCATACAGGGCTTACAATATCTACGTATATGACGTAACGCAACTAGTAGCCTGTGGATTCCAAAGTTAAGCTCGTTTAAATTTGCTGTTCTCTTTTTGATTAAAATATGAAGGGGGTATTCCGAACTATTTCTATAATGATCTGTCCGCATATATGTCTGTCGGTAAATACGCATGCGTCAGTGCATACGCATGACTGGTCATGGCTTCCTATGTGGTGTACTTATATCATCAGGAAGAATGGCTACCAAAAACAGCAATTCCTGTTATACAAGCCTTTTCATATTATATTTCTACAGAAACAGAATTAGTCTGGGAGCTTATTTGACCTACCTTGCACCCCAGGACAATTTTTCATCGGTGCCAAATTGTCCTAAAATTAAACCTGTTTGTGCTATGTGAAAATGCATAGTTTTCTTGTCAAACCCTAATGCGATTCTCAAGCCTACAAATTCATATCTCAACACTTACTTATCCTAGACTACTAAACTTGAAACCAATGTAAAGCTTATGTATAGGCCTTTCATCGCATGATCAGATATGCAAATGATATTTTTATGTTTAATTTGTATATTCATGAGTATTAATGAAAACTTTGTTTGTTTGATTTGATTCTTAACGTCCGATCAACAATCTTTCAGTTATGTGTCTTCCTGGGTTGCACCAGTACTAAGCTAGGATAAATGTGTCTTGCTAAAAGACCACAACGCAGTGACGTCGGTGCGGCTCGAACCCGCGGCCCCTCGGTCGTGAGGCAAGCACTCTACCACTGAGCCACTGTGCTCCCTTATTAATGAAAACGTTAAAGCAATTGTGGAAAATCATAAAAAAATATTGAGCGATGCAGTTAGTTACACAATCGATGATACAATTTGACAAGTCCTTTTGCAACAGAGGTAGGGGGATAGTTAGACCTAACTTGTTCAATTGGACCAACAAAAAGAAACTCATTATGTTGAAACACTAGGTTTCCATGGTTAATCAATAAGGCTATCCTAAATAATTGGGTATACCTACAAAAGTACTCATAGCTCACCAGCAACGCATTCTATGATCCAAAACTTGGTACCAAATTAATGCTATGTCGTAGTACTTTTACCCTGGGGCCGATTTGCAAAGTATTTTAGTTGCATATAAATGAATTTTATGAAAACATTAGTAATGAGAGAAAATTTGTAAAAAAATTAAAGTATGTACCTACAAAATTACCTAAACTTGGTACTAAATCAATGCAAAGGCAATGCAATCTTACCCAAATGGTCCACTATGCAAAATAAAAAATGATAGGACAATTTAATAACATCATTTGTCGTTTTTTCGCACCCCATAGTCAAGATAACGTATTCAGTCTGTTACATGTATGGGGTGCGAAAAAACGACAAATGATGCTAATAAATTTTCTTATCATTTTTATTATCTGATGCTCAGCCCGATTTTTCTGGGACTTCCACCAAGAGTTTTCGCATAGTGCACAAGCTCGATGAAAACAACCATCGGAATTCCAGTTGCCGATCTCAGTCTTGATCAGGCCTGTACATACATGCTCCGGGGGGTATCAGTTCCAAAATGAATGTTTCTCGTAAAGCAACTGTAGAATTGATTCTGCAACTTGAGTGTTGAAAACAGCTACTTATAAAGCTAGATGAAAACAACTACATTAAAGTGGAGAGGCCCTGGCCCTGACTCTTTGACTTGGAAAAATTAGGTAGTATGCCATTGGCAAAATCACCAGCCAGCCAGGAGTTACTGACTGATCCTGATTGTGCTCCTGAATCTGCCAAATCTGTTTCCACTTCCAGGACTAGCACATGATTCGCATGACGGGATAGTTACTCTAAGGGAAAACCCTACTACTATCTCCTCCTTGGTTTTATTGCTTGTCTTAAATTCCCCATTCCCCACGAATGAGCTAAGAGTCGCTACGAATGCCTAAAATGCCTCCGAATCGATTACGATTCAGTTACGATGTCAAAGAATGCATTAGGGGCAACGAATCAAGCACGTTTTTTGTACGAATCGGGGAATTCGTGGCTAAACTTTTGAACAGTTCAAACTTTTGAGCCAAATTCCCGATAGACCTACGAATTGCAAGAACTGTCTACGGACTGTGCGATTCAGTTAAGATCTTCACGAACTGAGTACTTTTAAGCCAAGAATCCAAATATTTGTCAATTCGTGGCATTACGTGGGATTAGGGGCCTGTGTGGAATAGGGGAATAAGCAATCCAAGCTGCCAAGTTGATGAATTCGAGTGGCTTTCACACAGCCACTGTCAGACACCCACAGAATAAAAACATCCCATATTTTTCAATCGGGGACAACGCCGATGATTCTAAAATAGTTCAAATTGAAAAAAAGAAGCCTTTTTTTTTTTTTTAAAAAAAATACAATATTATGAGCAGTACATGAGCTTGAAATGCGTGTATAAGAAGGAAGGAAATCAAGAATTTATTGACAGTTTAGTACCAATCACCTTTACGTTAAAATGTAGATACCATTCTTTTTTATCCCGACGCTTTAAAAAAAACTATGGGGATGTTGCTATCGGCTCCCACCGTCCATCACTCTATCTCCTCCTGAACGATTGGTTGAATTCCAACCAAATTTGATGCGTAAGCTACTGACATGTATGCAACAACACATTTTTGCCCTGACCCCTGGAGAGGAGTCAAACGGTCAAATATCTTTATATTTCAATTACAAAGCCAATTTCACAGATTTGTATACCAAACTTTGTATGTCTTCGATCAATTAAAAGATATAAAAATACAAGAAGGGATTTTTATTTAGTCGCCATGGTCATGCCCCAGGGGTGGGACTTGGGGGAGCCAGGGATCAATTCTGTCTGTCTCCTCCTAAACCATTGGACGAAATCCAAACGAATTTGGTGTGCGAATTACTCACATGAATTGGGCGTGCACAAGCACATTTTTTCCAGGCGTCAAAAGGTCAAATATCATTTAATCAATTACAAAACCAATTTCAAAGATTTTATTACTAAACTTTGTCTTCTCACAAATAAAAAAATATACAAAATATGAAACGCGATATAATATTTGGTCGCCTGTTTCATGCCCCAGTGGTGGGACTTGGGGTTGGGAAGCTGGGGGTTAAAAGTTTAATTTTTCTGAACATGGTCATGTGGCATATCTAATTGAAGGGGTTGATGAGTAGAACAGGATACAAGTGAATTATTACGCTAGGGTCAAACTGGTGACCTTGAGGTGGGATCAAATGTTCAAAGTCAAATACATGTAATTCGGTGAAATCAATATATCAAATCTTATCAACAATAGAGATGGACAAGCTTCAGTGAATTGACCGTTTCAGGCATGTCTGCTATGTGTCTCGCCTTCCCTTTCTCGCCTGCAATCTGCTCGTTCTTTTCATGGAAAAAAGGTAAAATTTTAGAGAAAAAAAAACGGGATCCACGTTAGACCAGCGCTATATCGAACATCGCGCTATATAAGACAGCGTTCTAAAGACGTTCCAGTGTATCATAAAATTTCTTATAGAGCTTGCAGATTTGCGAGGGCGAGCCATCGACTGCGCATTCTAGTTCCAATTTGAAATCTGTAAATTTAAACTTACTGTCGTTGTAAGGGCAAATGCGTATGAAAGCATGCATTACAGTTTACGCCTTGGCTAGCAACTGTAAAGCAAACATAAATTCTAATGCACTTGCTTTTGTAACTTGACGTCTGATTGGATAACGTCAAAAATTTGCGACAGTATATCCTGCGATATACTGTCGGAAATAGTTGAACATCATTAATTACGTCACGTTTCATTTGATGACGTACGCCTTTGTGCGGCTTTATGCTGCTTGCAACGCTCCAATTTGAGATGAGACTGCAGAATTGCATTAGAATGGGGATAACCATATTCAAAATTTTCATTTGGAGAGGTATATCGTCGGATATACGTTCGGAAATCACGTTTTACGGTTCCGCTCGCGCGTCGCCGTAAAACTAAATTTCCGGCCGTAGCCTATATCCGACGATATACCTCCCCAATGAAAAATTTGAATACAGTTATCCCCTAAGTATGTCCCGTACCTTTTTCGACTGACACCAATTTGCCATTGTTCTAGTAGCCTCTGTGTGGAGCATTTTCGTTGACCAGTGTGCACATGTTCCATGTTTGTGTAATGCCTGCATTGTAACAACAACAAGAAATTTCTTTTGTGTTACACTGTGTCCAAACCATATAATTGTCCATAAGGATGATAGGGCCTATATTTTTTTAAATTCCTTGAAAAATTGATCAGGGCCCAGAATGACAATGCCTCCTTAGAGTTAAGGAAGACTTAAGCTAAGTGTTGATTTTTCAGGATGCGAAAAATTACGTTTAAAACTGATTAAAATCAAAATAGTTTTAATTTTTCTGAACATCACAATGATATCTTTGACCACAAATACCACATCGATACAGGCAATTTGTTAAGCATTTAATATAGCTTGTGGAAATATCAATACTTAACTTAAGTCTTTCTTAACTTTAGGGAGGCATTGTAATTCCGGGAGTTTACCAAGTTTCAAGTCTGTAGGTTTGTATGATATATCCTGTTAACAAGGTATGAGTGAATCAGGGACAGTTACTATGCAATAAATTCACGCCACCTTCATTAAATCTAAACACCAAAGTCTTAAAACCAAAAATAGCGTTCTATGTCAAAGGGGCATAACTCAAGAATGAAGATTAAATTGGAGGGGTATTCTATGCGGGAAAATCGTAAAAGTATGATTCTTAACACTTTTTCTGTTAACATTCAGTACAAAGTTATTTGTGTCGTCTTCTGGATTTAGCGAAATCCAAATGCGAATTAAGGCTGTTGTGGTACTCAAACTTCCCATTTTCTTGTCAATTACTGTCGTGCCAACCAAAAGTGACAGTGACGTAATACTTTGTTTACAATTGTTATGTAAAACATTAACCTGTACACTCCGTTTCAGCTAATGCGAATTGATAGACTACTTGTGTATTAATCCTATCCTGCGGATAGGATTAATACACAAGTGATTTATCGATTCTAAGTCCCTGATAACTTGGTTAAGAAAACATGACGTCACTGTCACTCTTGGCTGGCAGGACAATAGCTTCACTTCAGAGAGATAGTTTACATCAGCACTTATTGTATCTAATACTGGTTTGAACAACAATCAAAAATAATAGAGCATTCAACGTAAAACGAGATGTAGGATCATATATATGTAGATTCAAAAATAAGGGCACCCTTGTATTTCATTTTTTATTTAACCAAATGCACATAATTGATATGAGGTCAAAGTCAATATCTGGGGTAGCCTCCACGTGCTACAACCCATGCACGACACCTGTCTGGCATACCAAAGATGATATGGCGTATCTCTGCTCTCTGCATCTTCTGCCATTGCTCCTGAAGAGTAGCACCAAGTTCCTGGAGAAATACAAGCGTTTGCTTATTTAGGGTTTTACACGTGTATATTCATGAGTTTCCATCAAATCATATTTTCAATCATAACCTCCATTAGTCACGTTGACCAGCACGTTATCGAATTAACAACCGGGTCATGTGAGGATCCAGAGGTGGGGGGATGGGGTCAAGGGGTCCGGAGGTCGGGACCCGTCCCTGGAAAATCACACGTGGCTATAGGTTTCCCTAAATGTTCTGGAACGTCCCCCCACAATGCTTGACAGCTTTATCTCAAAATTCTACTTTATAAAAATCTACCTATTTGCTAACCTGGTAGTTGTGTTTTTGTATTATAGGTGTTAGGTGATGTCTGTGCAGTAAAAGTATTCCACGAAAGAGAATCCCGACATCTGTTAACAACCCGTAGAAGAGAAATAGAAGCTTTAACTTCAATACAACACAAGAATATTGTTAAACTACTTGGACTGGAGCGGGAGGTAGGTAAAACTAGTTGAAAGAAATGTATATGATTATTAAACTGTTCGGAGTAAATATACTGACGGGCAAAACCCCCCGCTACATCTAAAATTTACGGTAAATTACTAAGAAGGAAAAGAAATATATGTATAATTAGCCAACATACAAGGGCCCAGAATTACAAGTTAAGGAAGACATAAGTTAAATATTGATATTTCAACATGCTGTATAATAAATGCTAAATAAATTGCCTGTAATAATGGGGTACTTGTGGTCAAAGATATCATCGTGGTCTTCAAGAAAAATGAAACTATTTTGATTTTAATCAGTTTGAAACGTTATTTTCCGCATCCTGAAAAATCAGTACTTAACTTAAGTCTTCCTTAACTTTAAGGAGACATTGTAATTCCGGGCCCTGGTAAACAAAATAACCTTGAGGCGTGACTCAAGATTTTGGTCATGGTAGGCTTTTGCAGCTCGTGTTTGTGAGCCACATGCAATACATGACAAAAATTACTGTAGCATTTCTTTTGCCCGTCAGTATATATTAGCCTTGAAACTAATAATATTTCTCAGAAACCGCTTAAGATATCGAACTGAAACTTCACATGTATACTCCAGAGATATATAGGTATCAGAAAATAACAATATCTCAATTTCGACCAGGTACCTCATTTGGACCACAAATCTCATGGCTGGTCACATATGGTGAAACATATTGTGACATTTCAGGCCTCAAGATAAGAGTGCGCGGCTTACACAACTTGTGAGTTTATGCAATCTCAATTTAATTTGTTCGGCACTAATGGCCAGCTAGCGCGCTCTCCCAGATGCATTGTCATCGTTGGCAGCCACGCTGGTTCTAGTTTAAAAATATACTTGACCCATAAAGCGCCACCTACAATTTGCAGCAGACAACAATTTCAAATTGTGCTCCTTTTGCAAAAGTAACAAATAAGGTATGATATTTCATGAGAATCGCCTGCTGGCAGACGATTCTCATGAAATATCACACCTTAATTTTGTTTAAAACTAGGAAAGGTGTCACAAAATTTGTCGTTAGCTGCAGTCGTGATGCGTTCAAGGGTTAAGATATGGAGTTCTGGATGTTGCCTGCAGCTACCCATGCCTGTCTGGTAGTGTAGCCCTGTGCAATGCAAGCTCATTCTTATTAAATCATTACACCTACTTGCTTGGCTGCTGTAGTAATCAATGTTATGTCCAGCTCTAATTGCATCATTTATTATTATTTTCTTTCCTGTCTTCACCATCAAAGTCCACCTGGCAGTACCAAATGGTTTTTACTATTTACAAGCTTGATTCTTTCTTAGTCTTTTCATAAAGCAAGTGAGTATGACGAGGAATTGCCACAATCACACACCACATACCAACCCACGGCAATGTGAGGAAGAGGCAAATAACAACTAGAATGCGCAGTGGATGGGGTGTCATTGCAAATCCCTACGCTAAAGTTGTTGACCCCCAGCACCTCCAAGTCCTACTCCTGGGGCATGACCCAGGCGACAGAATGAAATTTCCGTTCGATATGTTTTATACATTTCATTTGTGAGAACACACACAACGTTCGGTATAAAAATCTTTGAAATTGACTTTGTAATTGAAATTTAATATTTGACCTTTTGACCTCACCCAAGGTCACCAGTTTGATCCTAGGGTGAAATCTTTACTTGTATTCTATTACATGATCATGCTCGAAAAAAGAGACGCCCCTTGGCACCCCAAGCCCCCCCCCCAAGTCCCACCCCTGGGGCATACCCCAGGCCAAGAACAAGAACCCCGTCTGATTTGTTTGAGAACACAAACACACAAACATTTGTACAAAAATCTTTCAAATTGTCTTAGTTATTGTAATTAAATGATAATTGACATTATGACCCCTCCCCAGGGCTTCTAAAAAAACATGTATATCTCTTCGAACAGCTGATCGACCGTATTCAAATTTCATCTTGAGCATCATTGGGATGGGGATTGGCTGCATAAGGTTTTGGGCCTGATCGGATCAGAACTCTGGTTTCAATGGCAACAGATAGCTCCAATAGGGTTATAATGGGGAAAACCTTGTGACCACTCTAGCTCCTTCATTTATGATTGGATCTTCTTTATTCAACAACCATAAAATCTCGAATGGGTTCGAAATTCGGCAGGATCCGACCAGGGACTTATGAGTTTGCTGCCCTTGAGCGTCTTGAAAAATCCCCATAGACTTATTATGGGAGAAATGTTGTGACCACTCTAGTACCTTCATTTTTGGATGGATCTTCTTCATTCTTGCAGATAACAAGACCAACCATAAAAGCTTGGATGGGTTTGAATTTCGTCAAGATTCAATCACACATTTTGGAGTAAGCTCCCCTTGAGCATCTTAAAAATTAATGAATAGTGTTGTGACCACTCTAGCTCATTCATTTTTAGCTCACCAGAGCCGAAGGCTCAGGGTGAGCTTATAGTATGGGACTCGAGCCAGCGTCAGTGCATCTGTGCGTGGGTCCGTGCGTCCGTCCACACTTTCAAACATTAATATCTCTGAGACCAGCTGGCCAATCATAATCAAATTTCATCAGGAGCATCATTGGGGTAGTGGATTGACTGTTTTAGGTTTTGGGCTAGATCGGATCAGAACTCTGGTTTCCATGGCAACAGATAGCTCCCATAGGGTTATAATGGGGAAAATCTTGTGACCACTCTAGCTCCTTCATTTTTGATTGGTTCTTCTTTATTGTTGCAGGTAACAAGGACAACCATAATATCTCGAATGGGTTCGAAATTCGGCAAGAGCGGACCAGGGACTTATGAGTTAGCTGCCCTTGAACGTCTGGAAAAAATGTACATAGGCTTATAATGGGAGAAATGTTATGACCACTCTAGTACCTTCATTTTTGGATGGATCTTCTACATTCTTGCAGATAGCAAGACCAACCATAAAAGCTCGGATGAGTTTGAATTTGGGCAAGATTCCATCACTGACTTCGGAGTTAGCTGCCCTTGAGCGTCAGAATAATTAATGAATAATGTTGTGACCACTTTAGCTTCTTCATTTTTGATTGGATCTTCCTCATTCTTGCAGGCAACAAGGAAATCCATAATATCTCGGATAGGTTCGAAATTCAGTTGGATCCGACCAGGACTTATGAGTTACCTGCCCTTGAGCGTTTGGAAAAATCCCCATAGGCTTATAAAGGGAGTAATGTTGTGACCACTCTAGTGCTTTCAATTTTGAATGGATCTTCCTCATTTATGCATACAATATGAATAACTATTAAAGCTTGGATGAGTTTGAATTTCCGCAAGATTCCATTACTGACTTCAGAGTTAGCTGCCCTTGAGCGTCAGAAAATTTAATGAATAATGGTGTGACCACTCTAGCTCCTTCATCTTTGATTGGAAACCCATTATATCTCGAATTGGTTTGAAACTCAGTAGGATCTGACCAGGGACTTATGAGTTACCTGCCCTTGAGCGTTTGGAAAAATCCCTATAGACTTATAATAGGAGATATATTGTGACCACTCCAGTGCTTTCAATTTTTAATGGATCTTCCCCATTCTTGCATACAATTGGACAACTATTTAAGCTTGGATGAGTTGAATTTCATCAAGATCCCATCACCTATTTTGGAGTTAGCTCCCCTTGAGCATCTTAAAAATTGATGGATAATGTTGTGACCGCTCTAGCGTCTACATTTTGATTGGATCTTCTTTATTCTTTTATCTAACAAGGACACTTATAAAAGATTGGATGAGTTTGAAATTCTGCAGGATCCGACCAAGGACTTAATGTTATGAGTTAGCTGCCCTTGAGCATCTGGAAAAATCCCCATAGACTAATAATGGGAGAAATGTTGTGACCACTCTAGTGCTTTCAATTTTGAATGGATCTTCTTTATTCTTGCAGATAAGAAGGACAACTATAAAAGCTTGAATGAGATTGAATTTCGTCAAGATCCCATCGCCTACTATGGAGTTAGCTCTCCTTAATCATCTTAAAAAATTGATGGATAATGTTGTGACCACTCTAGCACCTTCATTTTTGATTGGATCTTTTTATTCTTGCAGGTAACAAGATCAACTATAAAAGCTTGGATGGGTTCAAAATTTGGCCAGATCAGACCTGCGACTGAGGATAGCTGCCCTTGAGCGTCTTCAAAAATCCCCATAGACTTATAATGGGAGAATTGTTGTGACCACTCTTGTGCTTTCATTTTATAATAGATCATATTCATTCTTGCATATAAGAAGGACAGCTATACTCCTCAAAATAATTGAAGGACCAATGTTATCAATTATAACATTGGTGCATTTTGTGTAGAACATATTTTGAAAACCAATTTTACGATCTAGCCTAAATTTTTTGGAAACCTTAGGCGCCCAATTGCCAAGTGAAACGGCAAAAAGAAAATGGTAGAAAATGTTACTAACAAGATTTTTTTTGTTATTTAGAAACTTGACCTAAATGCATTGGAATGTCATTTTTTGTGTGTGACCCATGGACCACAGAACTGCAAGGAATGAATAAAAAATGCTTTTAGACGCTGAAATCTATGTTTTCACATGATTGTATGGTGTTTTAATCCTGTCGATACCATGAGAGAAAATTGCCCCTTTTGGCTGTGGTGTAATGGCCAGTCTATGGGTTCAGACAACTGGTTTTGGCGTTTGTCTGTGAAATTCTTTAAACAATTCGCTGGGACATTTTTCTATCACTCAAAGGCCACGGATGACGATTGAAAATCTGATTCTTAATGGTCAAGTACACACATTGTTTTCAGAAAACAAACAATGTCAAAAATCCATGTCAGAGATGAAAATGCTTTCTTCCCAGTATATTGAAACTGTTTGAAGATTTTTTTTTGCATGTAAGCTGGACTGTTTAAAACAAAGTTTAGTTTAATGTCACTTTCATTCTACTCGATTGACCATAGAAGAATTTCTTTACCCCACCCACTGCCTTTTTAAAGTGTGTTTTTGAGGGTATGTGCCTTTGAGACAGAGTAATGGCAAAATTAGGCATGGAAATCAGTATTAATGCTTCTTGACTTATGAACATAAAGCATAGAAAGATTTGGGCCAATTTTTACAGAATTTAAATGTTTGAGCTAATTATACTCGCATTCTAAAATCTTGGTCCTTTAATTATTTTGAGGAGTATATAAAAGCTTGGACGAGTTTGAATTTCGTCAAGATCCCATCACCTATTATGGAGTTAGCTGCCCTTGAGCATCTTAAAAATTGATTGATAATGTTATGACCACTCTAGCGCCTTCATTTTTTATTGGATATTCTTCATTCTTTCAGGTAACAAGGACTACCATAAAAGCTGGGATGAGTTTAATTTAAAGTAGAACCAACTTTAGACTGTGGAGTTTACTTCCCTTGAGCATCATAAAAAATCTGCATAGACTTACAATGGGAGATCTGATGTGACCACTCTAGCACCTTCATTTACAATGTGAGATCTGATGTGACCACTCTAGCACCTTCATTTTTGAATTGATCTTCCTCATTTGTAGGTAACAAGGACTGTCACTTCCATAAAAGTTTGAATAAGTTTGATTTTCCGCCACACCCATCCACCAGCTACAGAGTAAGCTGCCCTTGAGCATTTGAAATATAACTATATAATGTTGTGACCACTCTAGCAGCTTCATTTTTCATTTGATTTTCTTCATCCCTGTAGGTTACCAGGACATACATAAAAGTATGGATGAGTTTGAATTTCTGTCAGATCCCATAACTGACTACGGAGTTAGCTGCCCTTAAGTATCTGAAAACTACACTTTCATCAGGTTTCCAATGCAATTTTTATTCAGATCTTTTTAATACTTGCATATAACTAGAACCGGCATAATATCTTAAGTTTTTGAATTAATTCCTGGTCACTGTTTCAAGGGAGTGGGGTTCGAGCGAGCCCCCTCTGGATCTGCCACTGGGTTATATCTACACAAATACCAGGGCACCACTCATCACATCCATAACACTGGATCATTTCATCTAGTCATGGGCTCCTACAAAAGCATCATACCTTCTTCTCATCCGCGGTAGCCTTCTATGGACATACTCGTTCCTAAATCCACAGTGGCGGATTCAGAGGGGGTTGAACCCCCTCCCCGCCCCAGCCTAGTTTTTAAATATGCTATGAAAATGAAATAACTTGGTCTCAGTGAGACCAAATTATTTCATTTTCATGGGATATTTAAGAAAAAATGAGATAAAACCAGCAAAGCGAACCCCCTACACACCTTCATACATATTTACCCCCTTTCCAGAAATCCTGGATCCACCCGATCCATTCGCCATGATTTGGTTATCCAAATAGCAGGGTACATACAGTCCTTGCAATGCTACGTCTTGTCATGATTTACAACAAACGTTTACTGACGCAGTTGCACTCTGAACAACAGTGACGAGGTCTTCTGCACTATAATAGTGGGGTCTTTCCAGGATCTACAAATCATTCTAATAAAATTATGAGTGTGACCAATGAGTCATAGGCGTAGGAAGCTTTTCAATATTGTGGGGGGGGGGGGGGGCAAAGCCAGCAAGGCCAACTTCAATACTTGGGTGTGGGGGTCGTCAAATGAACATACACGCATGCATGTGCATACACATGTATGTGTTAACTGTTCATAAACCGTTGCATGCTAGCACGCACGCCCACATGGATGCACATGCATGTGCACACATAAAATTATGCAGTAACATCCTGATATGAAAATCATCAAAAGCAAAGCAAGCCATCTTTATGAAACAAGTATCCCAATGGGCAACGATCGCTCACCATGGAGCCAGCATAATGTTTGGAGACACCATAATTTATGATGCTCAAAGGCAGATAACTCTGAACTTAAAACCATCTGAGATATTATGGGTTTACTTGTTGCCGTCAAGAATGAAGAAGATCCAAACAAAAATGAAGGAGCTAGAGTGGTCATAACATTATTCATTAATTTTTCTGACGCTCAAGGGCAGCTTACTCTAAAGTCAGTGATAGAATCTTGCCGAAATTCAAACCCATCCAAGCTTTTATAGTTGGTCTTGTTATCTGCAAGAATGAAGAAGATCCATTCAAAAATGAAGGTACTAGAGTGGTCACAACATTTTTTCCCATTATAAGTCTATGGGGATTTTTCCAGACGCTCAAGGGCAGCTAACTCATAAGTCCCTGGTCGGATCCTGCTGAATTTCGAACCCATTCGAGATTTTATGGTTTGCCTTGTTACCTGCAAGAATAAAGAAGAACAAATCAAAAATGAAGGAGCTAGAGTGGTCACAAGATTTTCCCCATTATAACCCTATGGGAGCTATCTGTTGCCATGGAAACCAGAGTTCTGATCTGATCTAGCCGAAAACCTAATGCAGTCAATCCCCCACCCTAATAATGCTTCTGATGAAATTTGATTAGGACTGGCCAGCTGGTCTCAGAGATATTAATGTTTGAAAGTGTGGACGGATGCAAGGACGGACGCACGCACGGACACCGGCTTGAGTCCCATACTATAAGCTCACCCTGAGCCTTCGGCTCTGTTGAGCTAAACACAACAACAAAAGTGGAATGTTTTGGTATTCATATTTTTCAGGTTTGCACAAATGATGAATCTAGGTTGACCTTGACCTACTTTATGACAAGGTCAAATTTGATTCCTAGTACAATTATATGGGCAAAATCTTGAAATGTTCATTTTTCTGTAACTGTGTAGGCCGAAATCATAATACTTGCAAGAAATGTTAAACCTAATGAGACAACGGTTTTGATATGAATTCCAAATGTCAAGCTGACCTGTGACCTTTTATCCAAGGCCACTCATTTGGACTGCCACATACCTATCTAATATCTTTTCCTCAGAAATCACTGGGCTGTTTGATGGAGTATTCATTAGATTGTTTTAGGTCACTTGACCAAAATGGCCGCAACCCCCATAAAACAAAAAATGTTTCATTTTAAGCCATAATTGATCTTGACTTATTTTAATATTATTAAGGAGATCAGGTGAGCGCTTCTGGACCGTCAGGTCCTCTAGTTCGGGTTTAATGCCATGTCAACAGTATTTCAGATGTATAAATTTGATATATCATGGAAGTATACTTCCCATGTGATCTGCTAGGGCTAGGGAAAATATGCTTTCCTTAATTGCATTCTTGACCATGGACATTACCATAGCAATGGGAATCAATCCTGGGGCACCTGGTTGGAACATTTTTAGAATGGTTTCAGAACAATATCAGAAATGTTGAAATGAATTGTTAACTTTTTATGGAACAGTTCTAGAAAAGTTCTTGATGCTTGCTCTAGAAAAGTTCTAGAACAAACTATTAAAATATTTCTGAAATTAATCTAACCCTATTCTAAATTCTGGGTTATTAATAGAATGTTATATGGGACATTGTGTGTGTGTGGGGGGATGGGAGGTGTTCTACAGTTGTTCCAGAACAGTCCATGTTTTTTAGAAATGTTGTAGAACAAACCACTAGAACATTTTTAGAATTGTTCTGAAACTGTTCTAAATTGTTCTAGTATGATTCAGGGACATTTATAGAATGTTATATGGCATAATATGGGACACATTTTGGAGAGGTATTCACAATTGTTATAGAAAAAATTAAATGTTTGTTCTAGAACAGCTCTTACAAACCTTTTAAACATATCTGGAAATATTCTAAAACCATTCTAAAAATGTTTTAGAATAATTCAGAAACATTTGTAGAACGTTAAATGGGACATTTTTTATAAGAGATATTCTACAATAGTTGAAGAAAAAATCTTAAGGTTTGTTCTAGAATTATCCTAGGACAATTCTTCAGATTTTTTTCTGGAACTGCTTAGGAAAAGTTCTAAAGGTATCTTCTATAACTTTTCTAGTTCTTAAACTTTTCTACACCAAATCTTATGACTTTCGCTAGAACAATTGTAGAACAAATTTCATATAACGTTCTACAACTGTCCCATAAACATTCTCGAACATTTCCAGAACAGTTCCAGTGTAGTCCTAGAACACAGTTCTATAAAATTGAAGAACTATTCTAGAATAGTTTCAGACCGTTTTGCTGGGGTGCACAAGTATTCGAGAAACATCAATTTGCTTACATATGTAAATCTGAGGTCTGTTCACATGACATACTTTGCTCATGGAGTATAATTACTTATAAGTAAATATACTTTTGCATGACCTCCAGAGGTGGTGCAACTATACTTTTACTTACCCCAGTTTACTCCAGGAGTATTAATACTCACGTAACTAAATGCGTTCACATGACACCGTTAGTAAATTTGCTTATGTTAGTAAATGTGTGCATGTGAATTGGGCCTTAGGAGTAAACTGGGGTAAGTAAAAGGATCCACAAAAGAAGCATGCCTTGCAATTTCGTATCCATATTAGTAATACGAGCCCATTTACAGGTTTACGGATGTCGGGTTGAATTTTTCATTCATTTTGAAAATTTTATAGAATTTTCTGTGAGCAAAAATTTGAGACCTTGATCAGCCGCCGCATTCTGGGGCGTATGATCTGGGTCTGCACTGTTTGTCTAGGACCCACAAAAAAGGAAGCAATGCTATAGCACTAACACGGACACAACGTGATCATAGCATAAGCATTAATCTTGTGCTTGTTGAATAACTAGATCTATATCTCATTCGTCTAGTTTTAGAGAATAGACTGGCTTTGGTTCAACCGCTATCTGTATGGAAAACGTTTTGTGACGGGATCCTATCGAAATGCCCTGCCCCCACCCCACCACCCCTGGATCCGGACAGATTGTTATTTTTCTTGGGTAAAAAAGTAAAGCACCAATTCTATATACAATCAAAAACAAAGTAGTTTTCATGCTGAATATCTGCTTTACGGAAAAAGGGCGCAATGGTGTTTGCAAGTCCTTTTCCCGATGAAAACATATGATGAGAATGACACTTTGTTTTTGGCATTTATCCGTGCTTGATCACAACCTGGGTAGCCGCACATGTGAGGCGTAATGACTCGACACCTACACCCTTTAAAAAATCAATTCCTTAAAAAAAGCTTACTTTTAAAATGGAACTAATATTTCAAAACTACGTAAAGTAACTCACAGAAACTCTACTAAAAAAAAAATAGCAGATTGGCTTTATTTCATCAGTTTAGCTAAAATATTCCCAACATCGTGCGCGACATATTGCCGATTGAATATCCATAAAAGACTTCATTTATTTTGTGAGAAGAATATTTTTCAGCAAATTCTATTACCTCCGCATTCAAATAAGGTTACCTTGCATCCCCCAGGACAAATTTTCATGGATGCCAAATTGTTCATTGGGACCCCCTGAATGCAAAACGAAGATGACCTAAAAATGGTATGGACTATTTGAAAATGCATGGTTTCCATGGCAACCCATAGCGGATTTGAGAATGTGGGTTTGCATACATCAGTACTCATATCTCAGCTGTTACTTATCCTAGACTACTAAACTTCATACCAAATTAAAGCTTAGACACAGGCCTATTATCTCCTTGTTGCATATGCAAATGATCTAATTTGCGTATTCATAAATATTTATAAAAACATTCAAAATGTGATTCACGAAAGGGGGC
The DNA here is from genome assembly GCA_964019695.1 of Loripinus fragilis. Lineage (NCBI taxonomy): Eukaryota > Metazoa > Mollusca > Bivalvia > Lucinida > Lucinidae > Loripinus > Loripinus fragilis. Next base: position 18,687 of record CAXHUL010000142.1, read on the forward strand.
ATATGTATAAGATCAATAATACCTCACCTGCTTATAGCCATAAATTACTGAAATTTGTACTAAAGTAAAGCTAAGAGATAGGCCTTTCATTTCATGGTCAATTATGCATGTTATCATATTTGCATAGTTTGCGCATTCATGAATCTTTGTAAAAAATGCTAAAAATAAGCGAAAATCATTAAAAATGTAAATAGGCTGATTTCATTCCAATACTATCATTGCTGCATGTTTTAATATAATTAATGTTACAATTTGACAAGTCCATTCATCCAGTGGTCATATATTATCTCATTTCCATATTCATGAATATACATGAAAACTTTAAAAAATGAAGGAAAATCACGTAAAAAACTATAAGCCTATGGGATTGGTCAGGGTCTGATCTATCCTGCACTCTGGCCTTTTAAATTCATGCCAAATTGTTCATTGGGACCCTTTGAATGCGAAACGAAGTTCTCCTCAAAACATTTTGGTATGGGCTATGTGAAAATTCATTGTCTCCATGGCAACCCCTTATATGAATCTCGAGAATGAGGATAGCCCTATAAATTCAATTATATCTTGATTCTTATTTATCCTAGAGCACTAATATTGGTGTCAAATAAAAGCTTAGACACATGTTTTTCTTCTCGGGTCAGATATGTAAATCTCCTGATTAGCATAATTATGACTATAAATGAAAACCTTAAAATGAAATAAAATAATAATAATAAAAAGATAAATAAACATATTTCAGCCCAAAACATCTTTAAACCACCATTGTTGTCAGTTTTTATATAATCAGTGATACAATTTGATAAGTTCTTTCATCCAGTGGTCCTATATGAAAATGATCCCATTGGCAAATTCATGAATATTTATGGATTCTTAAAAATTAGGTAAAAACAGGGATAAACTATAGTATGCAATGGGGTAATCAGACCTAAATTGAACACATAAGACATCTCATTATGGGTGTAAATTTGTTCAATGGGACCACTTAAATGCAAAAAAAAAATGTCCTTAGAAATAAATGCTCTTTGGTTATATGAAATTTCATGGTTTCCATGGCAAACCATTATGCGCCTTCAAAGAATGGATGTATACGTACAAAAATACTAATATCTCAACAGCATCTCATCCTAGATTACTAAACATGGTACCCTAAACATAGCAGTTTAATTTGGTAGTAAGATATGCAAATTATCTAATATCCATATTCATGAAGATTATTGAAAACTTTAGAAGTGAGAGATAAAATCTCAGAAAAATTAACAGGTCTTTGTATAAAATTACCAATATTTCAGCTGCTATGCGTCCTAGTGTATCAAACTTGGTGCCAAACCAATGCTTCGACAAAAACTACTACCTTACGATCAACCATGAAATATAATTACCATGAATAATTATGATTTTTTAAACAGTAGAAATAAATGGAAAAACGCAGAAAAAATAAGAGGCGTACTTACGAATCTAATAATATCTCAATTGCTAAGTGCCCTAGAGTAGACATGTTTTACATTAATGCTAAGACATAGTTTGTTTAACAAATGATCAAATTTTAGAATGCTCATATTATAATATTCACGAATATTGATGAAACCATGAGCAATTTGAGAAAAATACTTGAAATATTAAGGGGTTATTACCTACAAAATTACCAATATCTCAGTAGCTGATAGTTTTAAGTAGCGAACATGGTGCCATCTTATTGCTATGACACAGCCCTTTATCTCAACAGTAATATTTGCAAGTTGTCTGATTAACATTTTCATGAAACTTACTATAAACATTAGAATAAAAAGAAAAATCGCTGAAAATGAAGGGATATACCTGCAAAATTACCAATATCTCAGCTGCTAATTGCTGTAGAGTAGCAAACATTATACTTCATTTAAGTCTATGTATAACAGTTCAACCTAGTGGGAAGATATAAGAATTATCTAATTTGAATAAGATCAATATTAATAAACACTTTAAAAATACAAGAAAAAATGTATACAAATTGATAACAGTGTACCTACAATATTAGTCTTATCTCAGCAGCTTTAAATCCTAAACTGTTTTTTTCTTTTACACAAAAACATTTAGGATGATGCTGCTTTTTTATGGTATCAAGTTTGCTACTATAGGGCAATTTCAACTAAGATATGAGTTATTTTGTAGGTATGTAGTAGGGATAGGTATATAATACACTTCTACTGCCTTGCGGTAGAAGCGGGCTTTTACAGCGACGTGGTAGAGTGTTTGCCTCTAGATCCTGCGGCCCAGGTTCGATTCCCACTTGGGCGGTTGGGATTTTTCTGCACCCTGTGACATTTGGTGGCTCAGTGTGGGTCTGCGGCTTGTGTTTCGGGCATCAAGATGGAATGCCCCGGAATAACAGCGTAGTTCCGAGGAGATTTTGGGACGAATCAATTTAAAGCAGGGAAATATGTAGTAGGTATAGGTATATAACTCACTTCTACTGCCTTGTGGTAGAAGCCGGCTTTTACAGCGACGTGGTAGAGTGTTTGCCTTTAGATCCGGTGGCCCAGGTTCGATTCCCACCTCGGGCAGTTGGGATTTTTCTGCACCCTGTGACATTTGGTGGCCAGTATGTGGGTCCAAGCTTGGGTTTCGGGCATCAGGATGGAATGTCCCGGAAAAACAGCGTGGTTCCGAGGAGATTCAGGGACGAATCAATTTAAAGCAGGGAAATATGTAGTAGGGATAGGTATATAATACACTTCTACTGCCTTGCGGTAGAAGCCGGCTTTTACAGCAACGTGGTAGAGTGTTTGCCTCTAGATCCTGCGGCCCAGGTTCGATTCCCACCTCGGGCGGTTGGGTTTTTTCTGCACCCTGTGACATTTCGTGGCCAGTGTGGGGGGACAGGTATACCCTCTTAATTTCCCTGTATTTTTCTCTAGTTTCTCATGTTTTCATAAATATTCATGAGAAAATAAATTTGATATAAATTAGATCATTTTGGTAAACATGCTGTGTCGAAGCATTAATTTAAAATCAGGTTTGGCACTATAGGGTACTTAAGAAACTGGGACCTGAGTAATTTTGGAAGTGCCCTCTCTTGATGTTTCCGCAATTTTTCATTCATTTCTTCTGTTTTCATTAAAATTCATGAATATTCATGATAAATATTTTTCATATTATACCTTATAGTATAAGTACAATGTCTAAGCATGGAATTGGCACTAGGTTTGATACACTAGAACACCTGGTAGGTGAACCATTGGTAATTTAATATGTAAATCCCTTAATTTTCTAAGATTTTTTTCTCTCATTACGAAAGTTTTCATTAATATTCATGAATATGCAAATGTGATAATTTTCATATATGACCACTGGATGAAAGAACTTATCAAATTGAATCTCTGGCGATATGAAAACTGGCAACAGTGGTGGTTTGATGATGTTTTTGTGCTGAAATATGTTCATTTATGTTTTTTTTATGATTTTACTTCATTTTTTTTTCATTTTTTTTTTTGGTTTTCATTAATATTCATAAAAATGCAAATAAGGTGATTTACAAACTTGACCACTGAAAGAAAGGTATGTGTCTAAGGTTAAATTTGACACCAATTTAGTGCTCTAATATAAGTAGAACCCTAGATACTGTTGAATTTGTAGGCCTACCCCGAAAAATCTCGAGAATCATATAATGGATTGCCATGGAAACCTTGCAATTTCACATAGCCCATACCAATTATTTTAAGGAAAACTTTGTTTCGCATTCTGAAACTAAACAATTTTGTATAAATTTAAAAGGCCCTAAACTCCAGTTGTTAAGTTTTTATACTTAATTTTTCGCAATAACTTTTTTGTCTTCAATTTTAGCAAAATGTGTTCGCGATGAAAGTTGTTAAGGAGAATTTCTGCCAACTTCTCCAAAATGTCTTGTGCTTGTGGCGCAAACAGATTTTTGTGTATATAGATGAAGATTTTGCAATAAATTGAATTTGTCCTAAATTTCTAAGTCTTTTAATGACAGGTATAATTCGTATAGGCGTGACAGAAAGGGGTAGTTTTAAAAAAATATTCGGAAGCAGTGCATATACCGTTCTTCAAAGGCCGCTATGCATAACATAAAACTGCAGTAATTTACCGTGCATATGCAGAATTAACTTAAAGCAGGCTCATTTGTAGGAACAAAGGCGGGGTTATCGCATGACGTGCATTTTTCCTCTTATGCACGTGCTATGGAATGAACGGTTTTGAGATGACCCTACTAGCTTAACGCACGAGCGAATCAGGCGCGATTTCTATTTTATTTGAACAAGCCATCCATCGCTTTAGTAATTGAATTAGGGCGGTGCAATGTAACTTTTTGACTGACATCTTGGACTTGGTTTACTTGCGCTTTGCTTAAAATGTTCAAAGAGTGCATCTAAGCACAGAGGAACCTGCAGCATCTAGGATGTTGAAACCATTTGGAGAAGTTGGCGGAGATGTTCCTGAATACTTTTCATCGCGAACACATTTTGCTAAAATTGAAGACAAAAACGTTTTTGCGAAAACTTAAGTCTAAAAACTTATCAGCTGGATTTTTTTTTAGGAGTGCAGAATAGATCGTACCTCAACCCCTCCTCAAAGCTTAAAGTTTTTGCGTGATTTTCCCTCATTTTTTTAAAAAAGTTTTCATGTATTTTCATGAATATTCAAATGAGATAAAATTCATATAGGACCACTGGATGAATGGACTTGTAAAATTGTACCATTGATTATATTAAAACATGCAACAATGACAATTTTAGGATGAAATCAGCCTATTTATATTTTAATGAGTTTCCCTTATTTTTAGCGCTTTTATTAATATTCATGAATAAAGCAAATTATGCAAATATGATAACTTGCATTTTTGACCATGAAATAAAAGGCCTATGTCTTAACTTTAATCTAGTACAAATTTAAGTATTCTATTGCTAAAAGCAGCTGAGATATATTTGATCTTGTACGTATACCCCCATTCGTGAATCACATTTTTAATGTTTGTATAAATATTTATGAATGTGCAAATTAGATAATTTGCATATGCAACAAGGGGATAGTAGTCTAGGATAAGTAACAGGTAAGATGTGAGTAATTTTGGAGACAAACCACCATTCTCAAATTAGCTATGGGTTGCCATGGAAACGATGCATTTTCACATAGCCCATACCATTTTTTTAGGACAACTTCTTTTCGCATTCAGGGGGTCCCAATGAACAATTTGGTACCCATGAAAAATTGTCCTTGGGGATGGGGGGGGGGGTGGGGGTGCAAGGTGCCCTAAGTTGGATGCAGGGTTATATGGTGACATTTATTGTATGGTTTGTGCGTATGTACGGGAAGATAGAGCTTAAGGGAGTGAATTATCTCCCGAACATACGCACACCTATACAATAACTTCCTTATTTTATTTATACTGATTTATTAATACAGTATTTCAAGAGGGTGACACATTTAGCTAGCCCAGTCTACCGTATGGCCCTTTTTAGAAACGTATATACAAACATCGAAACAAACGAATAGTAGTTATATATATATATATATATATATATATATATATATATATATATATATATATATATATATATATATATATATATATATATATATATATATATATATATATAGAGTGAGAAATAGGCTAATGCACCAAACGAGATATCTTTCCTGTGGCACTGGATCCAGTAAAGGATGCTAAATTGATTTGAGAAATAAATATAAACGGATATAAATCAAAAAACAGTGCTAAAAAAAAAAAAAAAAAAATTTTAGCACTGTTTTTTGATTTATATCCGTTTATATATATATATATATATATATATATATATATATATAAAAGGATATAAATCAAAAAACAGTGCTAAATTTTCTTGAAACTAAGCGCTTTCAGCTTTCGCCTTCATCAGAGTTTCAAGACATAATAGATTAGGTGAATAGTTAATAAAATATAACTATATACATGAATTATGTGATTATTTAAGCCCTAAAAAGGGCCCAGCTATTGTACGTGTATTTTCGCAAATATGACTGCACAATATTATTGAATTAAATACAGCGTACAAAATTGGCGTTCTGGCAAGAAATGTCTTGTACGAAAATTTGTGTAGAACAGAAGTCTAAAAGATCGTCTACAACAACACAGCACACCAAGTGTTCTACTATATGACCAGATAGAGTCAGTCACCCTTGTTGATGCCAAATGGACACAGGGTGTTCAGACGCCGAATCCAGTAGCTCTCACGGAGTTTCCTGGTCGAATCTGACCACTCCTTGTTGTGTGTATATATATATATATATATATATATATATAAGCATGCATGTGCATTTTGTAATGTGAGATATATGATGAAAAACATTTGAATATCACTCAAAGGTGCAATTATAATTTTTGTGGCATGGATAAACGACTTATCATGCATTTCAATTTATTTAATGTCTAATGGTAAATCGTACCATATATGGGCTTCGACACAAGATAACCTGTCTCCGGGGGTTTGCGAACAACAGAGACTCAGGCCAGCCTGCTCTCCACGCAGTCTGATCAGCGCCTTTGTTATTGGAAAGTATCGTATCTAGACTTGCTGCGTTCGAAACTTCAATTTTCTTGCTAGTCTCTGTAACTGAGCAGGCTGGTTTTAATCTCACTTTTTTTAAAACCCCAAAGACAGCTTTCTATAGCGTTAACGCACATAGAGTCCATGCAAATTTTTGCCCGATACCACACGCAGATAGCTGTCAGTTGCCTTCATAAAAGGTAAAATACTTTTATTATAGCCCGCTTTGAAAAAGTGGGGGCTATATTGGATTTGGGTTGTCGAACATTCCGTCCTTCTGTCATTCTGTCATTTGGTCTGTCCGTCCGTCATAATTTTGTTTCCGCTCAATATCTTGACAAAATGCTTTATAGAACCTAACCAAATTTTGTATGTGCATTTATATTGACATGATCTACCTTGGGATTTTTACACATCATTTTTCGAACATGTGTACCAGAGTAATGGCCCTTGATTTACACCGAAGTTTCGTTTCAGCTCAATATCTTGAGAACTACTTGACATATTTTCATCAAATTTAATATATGCATTCATATTCTAGCTTGGGATTGTAACACATCGATTTTCGGAAATTTGAACCAGAGTTATGGCCCTTTATTTAAGCCAAATTTCGTTTCCGCTCAATATATTGAGAACTAATTGGTAGAATTTCTCCAAATTTTATTTATGCATTCATCTTAGCAAGATCTAGTTTGGGAGTGTTAAACGTCATTTTTCGGATATTTGTACCGGAGTATTGGCCCATTATTTATTCCTAAATTTCGTTTCCGCTCAATATCTTGAGAACCAATTGGCAGAATTTCACCAAATTTTATATAACTATTTATATTGACAAGATCTACGTTGGAATTGTTAGCTGTCATTTTTCGCATTTTTGTACCAGTGTTATGGCCCTTGATTTACGCCAAAATTTCTTATCCGTTCAATATCTTGAGAACAAATGGATAGAATTTCACCAAATTATATATGCATACATATTTACATGATCTACGTTGGGATTTCTACACATCATTTTTTCCACATTTGTACCAGAGTTATGGGTTTAAATTTGCAGAATCAAGAGCTATATTATCAAGAGTACACTTAATATGGCGGATCTGTATTTTGAAGACCCAGGCCTCACATGTATCAAACCGAATTCTTGGCCGCGGATATTTTTCGACAAGTCTTTTCGCAGAGAATAAATAAACTGAAATTGAAGGAAGGAGCTCTCATATGAACTAGTAAAAACTTATTTACGAATTCTCTTGTTAGAGTCGATTAAAGGCATGTATGTTTTCTTGAATTATCACTCTAACAACACATCATGGCTAAGGCATTACAGTACTTAAAATATGCGAGGAAAATGCAAATACATCGTGAACGAGTCCTTGAAATCGGGATACTTTGAGATTGATTGACAATTACACCTTTTTACAGAAATGGTTTCTATACTTTTTGCGTCTTTGGTGAAACGACATTTACTTGTTTTTACATATATGTAAATGATTCGGCTTAAATAAGCGTTGATTGTTTATGAGAAAGGGATATCTGCCCCTACCCCTTCAACGTTTGCAAGTCTTAACCGCGGGGATGCGTGAAAAAATACTATAGCGTCTGCGGGGTTTTGTTACCTGGCCGCGGGGCAGGGCTTTTTAGTACCGTTATTTTCACATATTGATTAAAGCGACAAGAACTTATTATGGGCCCAAAGGCACTTACATTTTGATAGTCATTTGGTTTCTACCAGCAGGGACAGCCAATACTGATTCTATTGCCAGTTTGACGCGAATCTGAACAACGGGGTGAAAGCATGCTCCTAATCTTACCGCGGATGTGACCATTGTAGGCGTTGTTCGTGGCCGCGGGTTCTGCAATATGCTTTCTTGTCTGCAGAAATGCTTAAACTCAAAACGTTATCAAAATAATCCATGACAAAAGATAGTTAGGTGGTGTGCTGAAACCACTGGACCAATTACGGTAGCCATTGCTTTTTTGCTCTCCTTTTTTCTCTGTATGTTCATTTACAATGTAGCCAAATAATCTAGTTTTAACGCTAGTAAGATCGCCTGACCAAAGTGCCAAAGGTTGTGAGCAGCGGAATCTAGCTGTTTGTCTGTTTGGCTGTCTGCTCGTTAATCCGTCTGTCCGTCTGTCTGCATTAGATGTTTTACTTGTATGCTCGTAAAACCAGCTTACATTGGTCTAGTAGTTCAGTTGGTTTTAGCGTCTGTCCAAGTTCTGAAGGCTGTGAGCAGCATAATCTAGCCGTCCGCCTGCCTGCATACTTGTCTGCCCACTTGCTTATGACTGTCTGTCTCGCTGTATCTGTTCTTTGCTCTTTTTACTGGTTTTGTAGGCCAGTTTTGCTAGATTATCTAGTAGCTCAGGTGGTAAGAGTGCCTGCCCCATTGGGGATACTTTCTATTTTTCTAAATACGTAGGCTTATACCCAGCATCTACTCTTTACCCCCCCCCCCCCCAAGAAAATTTAAGGAATATCAGGCATACCCCAAAAAATATTTGAAATTTTAATGAATCCAAACACACTTTCCAATTCTGTACCTTGACCTTAAGAAAAAAGCCCTAAAACGTATAGAAATGAAAGTCCAAGAAAATATTCATAATTTCATCAAATCCCCAAACAAATCTATTTTTCTACCCCCCCCCCCCCAAAAGAAAAAATGAAATTCAAAATTCTGAACCTCCAAATATGGACGGAACCTACTTATATATAATAATATTAGAGTACCACCCCCTCCCGACCGAGAAAGCTGACCAGTGTTTGTAGAGCAGTATGCACCAAAATATAGATGTCTGTCTGCTTGCTTCTCAGTAGCCAGCCAGCCAGCCTGACAAACCGCGTAGACAGAGCTTCTTTGTAAAAGCATATATTTGTGACATAAAGTGGTTGCTTGTCCCAGAGGGGCGGGGGTTACTCCCTTTTTTTCTTCATAGGCAGGGTCTGGCTCAGTATCTACCATTAGCCCCCAAAATTATCCGGAATTTCAAGTGCCCCAAGAAAATATTTGAAATTTAGCAACCCCAAAAAACACCCCCCATTCTGTACTTTGACCTTAAGAAAATACCCTAAAATGCATTGTAATGACCTTTAAATATAGTCCAATTTTGTGATAAACCCCAAAATTATCCGCAAATCTTCATACCCCAAAATAATCATTTTTTCTGAAAAACCCAAAACATACTGAAATTCAAAATTTTGAACCCCCAAAAAATGACCTGAGCCTGCGTATGAATGAAAATATCGGAATACCCCAACCCCCTCCTAGGCTGCGTGTTTTGTTCTTCGAGGTAAGTATTTGATATTAGGCTAATGTCCAACCTAAATGTGCGAATTTAGACAGTTTTTGTTAGAGCAGGTCCAAATATAATGGCTTTTTCGTTTGTTTGTTTTTAGCTCACCTGAGCCTTTGGCTCATGGTGAGCTATTGTGATCGTTGGATGTCCATTGTCCGTTGTCCGTCATGCGTCGTGTATCATCAACAATTGCTTCAAAGGACATCTCCTCTTAAACTACTGGCTGGATTTTAACCGAACTTGGTAGGAATGATCCTTATATAACCCTCTTTTAAAATTGTTCAAATGGTTCTGGTCCATTGCATATCTAGATCACACAGGCTAAAAATAGATTTTCAAGATGAAAACTTTAAAGTCTTCTTGTCTGAAACCAGAAGGCCTGGAACCTTGATATTTGGTAAGTAGCATCACCTTGTGGACCTCTACCAAATTTGTTCAAATTATAGCCCTGGGGCTAAAATGGCTAAGCCCTGTGGGTCACATGTTTTACATAGGCTTATATAGGGAAAATGTGAAAAAATCTTCTTGTCTGAAACCACATGGCCTAGAGCCTTGATATTGGTATGTAGCATCACCTAGTGGACTTCTACCAAGTTTGTTCAAATTATAGCCCTGCGGCCAAATATGGCCCCGCCCCGGGGGTCACATGTTTTACATAGGCTTATATAGGGAAAATGTGAAAAATCTTCTTGTCTGAAACCACAGGGCCTCAAGCCTTGATATTTGGTATGTTGCATCACCTAGTGGACCTCTACCAAGTTTGTTTAAATTATAGACCTCAGACCGAAAATGGCCCCGCCCCGGGGTCACATGTTTTATGTAGGCTTATATATGCCCAGGTCACACATTCACAGATTGAATGCCGGATCAGCCACAGATACGATCCGGCATCATTTGTGGCAATCTCTACTGGTCTGTAGCTTTCCGTATTGCATCTGTAGTCCAAACCCAAAGCCACAACGCTGTGCATCCGTATCAGATTACGGAAATTTATATTTCCGGGGTCATCCGTGAGATTTGATCAGTAGTGGAACCGGCGAGGTGATCCGTGAATGTGTGACCTGGGCAATAGAGAAAACATAAAAAATCTTCTGGTCTGGAACCAGAAGGCCTAGACTATTGATAGTTGGTATTTCGCATCACCTAGTGGACTTCTACCAAGTTTGTTCAAATTATAGCCCTAGGGCCAAAAATGGCCCGCCCGGTGGTCACATGTTTTACTTAGGCTTATATAGGGAAAGTGTGAAAAAAACTTCTTGTCTGAAACCACAATGCCTAAAGCCTTGATATTTGGCAAGTAGCATCACCTAGTGGACCTCTACCAAGTTTGTTCAAATTATACCCCTGGGGCCAAAAAGCAAACCGCCCCGGGGTCAAATGTTTGACATAGGCTTATATAGGGAAACAAGAAAAATCTTCTAGTCTGAAACCAGAAGTCCTAGACTATTGATAATTGGTATTTAGCATCACCTAGCGGACCTCTACCAAGTTTGTTTAAAGTAAATCCCTGGGGCCAAAAATGGTCCCGCCGCGGGGGTCACATGTTTTACATAGGCTTATATAGGGAAAATGTGAAAAAATCTTCTTGTCAGAAACCACAGGGCCTAAAGTCTTGATATTTGGTATGTAACATAACCGATAGGACTGTTTTGCATGTTTGTTAGAATTATAGCCCTAGGGCCAAAAAGGCCCTGTCCTGGGGGTCACATGTTCTATATAGGCTTATATAGGGAACATGTGAAAAATCTTCTTGTCTGAAACCACAAGACATAGAGCCTTGATATTTAGTAGGTAGCATCACCTAGTGGATGTCTACCAAGTTTGTTAAAATTATAGACATTGGGCCAAAAATGTCCCGGCCCTTGGGGTTAAATATTTTACAAAGGTTTATAAAGAAAAAAACAAGAAAAAATCTTCTAGTCTGAAACCAGAAAGCCTAGACTATTGATATTTAGCTCACCTGAGCCTATGGCTAATTTATTTGTTTGTTTGATTTGCTTCTTTACGTCCCATCAACAATCTTTCAGTTATAAAGGGACGGGTCTTCCTGGGTTGAACCAGTACTATGCTAGGATTAATATTCTTGCTCAAGGACACAACACAGTGACGCCAGTGAGACTCGAACCCAAGGCCCCTTGGTCTTGAGTCAAGCACTTTACCACTGAGCTACTGCGCTCCCTTCTATGGCTCATGGTGAGCTATTGTGATAGTTGGATTCCCGTCGTGCGTTGTGCGTCCTGTGTCGTCAACAATTGCTTCAGAGGACATCTCCTGCTAAACTACTGGCTGGATTTTGACCAAACTTTGTTGGAAGGATCCTTATATGACCCTCTATTAAAATTGTGCAAATGGTTCCGTTCCATTGCATATCTTTGTCACACAGGCTAAAAATAGATTTTCAAGATGAAAACTTTTAAATCTTCTTCTCTGAAACCACAAGGCCTAGAGCTTTGATATTTGGTATGTAACATCACCTAGTGGACCTCTAACACGTTTTTTCAAATGATATTTCTAGGGCCAAAGATGGCCCCACCCCAGGGTTCATATGTTTTACATAGACATAAATATGGAGCAACATGAAAAAATTTCTTGTCTGAAACCACAAGGCCTTGAGCCTTGCTATTTGGTATGTTTTATTATCTAGTGAACCTCTACCAAGTTTGTAAAAATTATAGTCCTTGGCCCAAAAATGGCCCCGCTGCGGGGGTCACATATTTTACATAGGCTTATATAGGGAGCAACATGAAAAAATCTTCTTGTCTGAAACATCAAGGCCTAGAGCTTGATATTTGATGTGTAGTATAATCTAGTATACCTCTACCAAGTTTGCTTAAATTATAGCTCTTGCGCCCAAAATGTCCCCGCCTTGGGGTCACAGGTTTTACTAAGCTTTTATAGGGAGAAACATGAAACAATCTTCTTGTCTGAAACCACAAGGCCTAGAGCCTTGGTATTTGGTATGAAGCATCATCTGGTGGACCTCGACCAAGTTTTTAGAAATTAGACCCCTGGTACCAAAAATGATTCGGGCCCGGGGGTCACAGGTTTGACATTTAAGCTTTTATAGGGAGAAACATGCAAAAATCTTTTTGTCTGAAACCACAAGGCGTAGAGCCTTCATATTTGGTATGAAGCATCATCTAGTAGACCTCTACCAAGTTTGTTCAAATTAGACCCCTGGGGCAAAATATTGCCACGCCTTAGGGACCACATTCTTTACATAGGCGTATATAGGGAGAACATGAAAAAAATCTTCTTGTCTGAAACCTTTAGGCCTAGAGTTTTGATATTCGGTATGTAGCATCACCTTGTAGACCTCTCCCTAGTTTGTTCAAATTATGTCCCTGGGACCAAAAATGACCCCGCCTTGGGGTCGCATGCTTTACATAGACTTATATAGGGAGAATCATCAAAAAATAGTTTTGTCTGAAACCATAAGGCATCCAGCCTTGCTATTTGGTATGTAGCATCACTCTCGGCTCAGCCACAATCAGAA
>CAXHUL010000144.1:0-17000 GCA_964019695.1 Loripinus fragilis
ATAATGACAAGACTTTTCACCAGTTTAATTCACTAATTGCAAACAATCAAAAAACAATCATCACTGACAACAATAAGTCCGTCTATCTTTTGACCTACGCTGGTCATTGATTTCGACAAGACTGCAATTTTTTACGGGCGGGCCGATAGTGGCACGAGATTGGATGATGGCTGGGTTAGCCCAATGCCCGCCCACTTCCCAGTAAGCACTTAAAATCGTGCCACTATCGGCCCGCCAGCGAAACGCCATTCGAATGGCGTTTCACCTGTAGGCCGATAGTGGCACGAGATTGGATGCTGGCTGGGTTTCTCATGTTTTCAGCCAATGCATGGTATATTTTCCGTACCAAACACTTATTGAGATTTTAACTTGATGAGCGGAAATTGCAGTACAAAATGTTTATTTAACCAAAATTAGAACCCTAACGAGAACTATGATAAGAATATGTACACAAAATGATGTCAATTTCAAATACAAATGAGTCTCCACTGTATGCGCATCAGGGTAGATTGCACAAACGGCGGCGACTGATCTGTAACGCTTGATCCCAAAATGCTCGGTAATGAATTCCATTTGTTCCATGTCTAAAAAAGAAATGACAGACTCGTAAAATGCTACATAATGTGTATATTGATATGAAACCTGTTTGGGGCTAAGTGGGTTATAAAATTATTTTGTGTTGGTTATGAAATATACAAACAGGAGCTCTGTGGGCAAAGGCTCCGTCCAGTCTGCGCGTGTGCACAGGTTGGTCAAAGCCTTGATTGGTCAAGTATGATAAGATAAAAAAAACGTAAATTCACCGACAAAGTCAAACAGTGACCTATATAGGTCACTGAGTCAAAGCACGTCACCGACATATCGAAGTTTAATTGATCAATCAAATTTTAATTGAAGCTGATTGATTGGCGTGTCTTTTTGACACCCTAGTCTTAATCCCGTTAATGACTTACAGATTAAACACACTTTAATTAGAGGCAATAAACGCCCAATTACTTTAACTGGTTGATCAGTCCCTTTTCTTAATGCAATGAGCAGATCAGTGCCACCCTGCGTATTGGCGCAGGGGTGAAGGAAATATAAAATTAATTTTTATGCTATATTTCATTAGCAAATAATTTATAGAGTGTGGATCATGATCAGATGGCTTTTGAAATAAAAAAAAGAGATAAATCTGGGTTCCACGAGGCTTAGTTGCTATCTAATTACTGAAGTGTGTCCATCGTTAAAATTAAATAATGCTTAAAATATCTTTATGAAGTGTATAATAGTTTAAAGGGATTTAAAAAAAGTGGGTCGAATCGACTACGTAGGGTAATAAAATTGGGGCTAAACGACTAGGGTCTTGGGGCGAAATGACTAGGGTGTAGGGGCGAAACGTCTAGGCATCAAATTTGGGGCGAAACGACTAGGGGCGAACTGGTCTTGGGGCGAAACGACTTGTTACCAGAGCTACTTGCTTTTACCGTCTGCTTTGAATATACTCTAGTATACTAGTCTCTTAATCCCCTATTTAACCTTTTTATAGAGATTTAACTTTTTGAATAATTTTGTTTTATAACTCAAGTTAATTTCCAGTCTTACAATGTATATATATGTTTATAATACTACTGTGCATGCTCTGGTTCAAAGTGGCACAAGCCCAGAACTTTGCATCCCAATAGATTTCTCAAACTTTTACTAATAATATAATCAGAAACATACCAGAGAGAATAATTACCGAAGAGCTTATTTAAAATTTTACCATTTGAGAAGATTACCATTGTGCAGAGTACAGCCTGTAATGGCGTTGAAAGAAACTGAAACTGAAACTCTGTGATATACTCTACATTTTATTCTCTTTAAATTTGTCGAAGTAAAAGCCCTACAGGGCTTATGTTACTTGTTACATGTATATTAGACGTTAAATAAATCTTCGATGTCTATGTCTATAGTTATTAAACTGGATGTCCCCTGTGCAGGGAAAGTCACCCCTGTGCAGGTTAAAGAACCCTATGGTTATTTAGATATGGTAACTTGTAGGCTTTCATCCTGCAACCCAACCCGCAGTGTACAAAGTATACCTGCTAATAATACTCGCAAGAGGGCCTGGCAGTCTATAAAGAGAAAGAAGAAAAAAGAATGTTTAAGGCCGAAACATATTCAAAGCGAATCGGTCGGGTCTGAAAGCCCCTGCCGAGCCGAGCTGCCGACTTCCCGACCCGCCGAGTCAAAAGTTTATTTTCTCAAAAGCATCTTCCGTGGAGATATTTCATAAATATTTTTATATAAAATCATCACTTAGACTAAAAACAATAAAAGGAACATAATGAAAATTTATATTTTTTTATAATTTTGATTTAATTTCTTTTTTATTCCTCGCAGGGGGTCTGAAAGCCCCAGCCGAGTGAATCGCGATTTCAGTTGATTTTCGAGATCTTAATAGGGAAATTGAGAAGTCTTGAAGCGATTTTGACAAATAATATGAAATAAAAATATAAATGAAGATAATGTATAAAGATATCTTACGTACAAATGCGTTAATTTCACGAAAATGATAGTTTCATAACGGCCACTTCCAGTTCTGTTTATTTACGACTTGATTAACAACAATGACCAAAAACGGACAAATGTAAACGGCCCAACACCACCATGTAAGGTACGCAGTAGGCAAACTAAATCGGACAACCATCGACCTACCATCAAAACGTCTTTCAAATGGCATGTCGCTGGTGGGCATTTTGAAAGATATCTTACGTAAAAATGCGTTAATTTCACGAAAATGATAGTTTCATAACGGCCACTTCCAGTTCTGGGTCTAAATGTTTTGAATAGGTTATCAGCAGATGACAATGTCTAGTAAAGGTTTAACGCAAAGTCAAAATATATCTGTTCAACTTGTCATAACCTTTAAAGTGTCAAACAGTCTGGACCCTGATAAGGCCTGGACAGAATGTCGGTCCTGATCTTGGTCCAAACTGTTTGCAAAGAGTTATCAGCAGATGACAATGTCATGTTAAAGTTTAACGCAAAGGAAAAATATATCTGTTCAACTTCAGCTTGTCATAACTTATAAAGTGTCAAACAGTCTGGACCCTGATAAGACCCTGACAGAATATCGGCCTGATCTGGGTCCAAATTGTTTGCAAAGGGTTATCAGCAGATGACAATGTCATATAAATGTTTAACGCATTGTTAAAATATATAGGTTCAACTTCAGCTTGTCATAACCTTTAAAGTGTCAAACAGTCTGGACCCTGATAAGGCCTTGACAGAATGTCGAGCCTGATCTGGGTCTAAATTGTTTGCAAAGGGTTATCAGCAGATGACAAAGTCAGGTAAAGGTTTAACATAAAGTCAAAATATATCTGTTCAACTTGTCATAACCTTTAAAGTGTCAAACAGTCTGGACCCCGATAAGGCCTGGACAGAATGTCGGTCCTGATCTTGGTCCAAACTGTTTGCAAAGAGTTATCAGCAGATGACAATGTCATGTAAAAGTTTAACGCAAAGTTTAAATATATCTGTTCAACTTCAGCTTGTCATAACTTATAAAGTGTCAAACAGTCTGGACCCCTATAAGGCCTTGACAGATATCCGCCTGATCTGGATCCAAATTGTTTGCAAAGGGTTATCAGCAGATGACAATGTCATGTAAATGTTTGACGCATTGTTAAAATATATCGGTTCAACTTCAGCTTGTCATAACCTTTAAAGTGTCAAACAGTCTGGACCCTGATAAGGCCTTGACAGAATGTCGAGCCTGGTCTAGGTCTAAATTGTTTGCAAAGGGTTATCAGCAGATGACAAAGTCAGGTAAAGGTTTAACACAAAGTCAAAATAACTCTGTTTAACTTGTCATAACCTTTAAAGTGTCAACCAGTCTGGACCCGATAAGGCCTGGACAGAATATCTGTCCTGATCTGGGTCCAAACTGTTTGCAAAGGGTTATCAGCAGATGACAATGTCATGTAAATGTTTAACGCATTGTTGAAATATATCGGTTCAACTTCAGCTTGTCATAACCTTTAAAGTGTCAAACAGTCTGGACCCCTATAAGGCCTTGACAGATATCCGCCTGATCTGGATCCAAATTGTTTGCAAAGGGTTATCAGCAGATGACAATGTCATGTAAATGTTTAATGCATTGTTAAAATATATCGGTTCAACTTCAGCTTGTGTCATAACCTTTAAAGTGTCAAACAGTCTGGACCCTGATTAGGCCTTGACAGAATGTCGAGCCTGATCTAGGTCAAAATTGTTTGCAAAGGGTTATCAGCAGATGACAAAGTCATGTAAAGGTTTAACGCAAAGTTAAAATACATCGGTTCAGCTTCAACTTGTCATAACTTCTAAAGTGTCAAAAAGAATGTAAAGCTTGATCTGGGTCCAAACCGTTTGCAAAGGTTATCAGCAGATGACATGTCAGATAAAGTTTTAATGCAAAAGGTAAAATACAATGGACTTGACCCAAATTGTCAGAACCTGGAAAAACATTCTTTTTTATTTGATTCTTTACGTCCCATCAACAATCTTTCAGTTATATAGGGACGGGCCTTCATGGGTTGAACCAGTTCTAAGCTAAGATAAATGTGTCTTGCTCAAGGACCACAACACAGTGACACCAGTGAGGCTCGAACCCGTGGCCCTTCGGTCTTGAGTCAAGCACTCTACCACTGAGCAACTGTGCTCCCATTAAAAAATTCAAAAACAATTTGGATCCTGGTCAGGCCACTATGGTTGTTTTCCCAGACACCATGTATACATTTAGGAATACCCAGGGGAGGGGGGTCAAAATTGATAACTTTTTCCCATAGCTAATTTTTTTCACAGCAGAATATTGCATGCACTGATCCAGAGGGGGGGGGGGGGGGGGGGGGCAAGGGGCCCGGACCCCGGAAAAACACAAGTTATATGTGGGATTCAATAGGGAATAAGCAATTGGACCCCCCCCCCCCCCCCCCCCCTAGAAACAGTTGGACCCCCTCCCCTGGAAAAAAATGTTGGAGCCCCTCTGGAACCTCGGAAAATTATAATATTCTTTGATATAAACCATTGACATTCTGTAAAATAAGTGGAGTACTACTAAAAAAGAACTAAAAAAACGTTGTCAGGGATTTTTATGACAGATGGACCTGGGCCCCACCCCCTGACGAAAATTCCTGGATCCGCGCATGTCTTGATAAAAATCTTGAGCTATTGTTGTTTCATCTATGCTGGAATGCCATATAATAATTATTACTTGGGACTTATCTGGAAAAGCTTAGCGCTTATGACAAGCTGCATATTGTACCAATTAAAGGTGTTGAGTGTCAAACTTGGAGGTGTGATGTGTCAGAATTTAGATTCAAAAAAGTCATTTATCTATCTGGAATTTGATAATATCTCAAGGTATATGGAATTGAAAGACCTTTTTAATGTGTTAAAGCTCCTAAGATATTAGTGACACTCATTTCTTTCACGTCTAAATGATCGCAAACCGGTGGCCGTTCACCCCACCCACACCCGATTTTTTTCAATAATTTGTGAAAAATCGGTGCTATTATAATCAAAATAATCGTGGCGGGACAAAAGACAATGTTTTCCCTTCGAAATAGGCAGTGGCTAGAGGTACGGATCCGTACCCCTAGCCTGGGAGGCTAGGGATACGGATCCGTATCCCTAGCCTTGGAGGCTAGAGGTACGGACCCGTACCCCTAGCATAGTCTACCATGTCAGGCTACAGGTACAGACATATAACCCTGATGAGAAGTTATCATGATTACAAGTGTTCGAAAATACCTTGTTGTTGTGTTATGAAATACAAATCCAGCAAGTCGACATTTGCAATGCGGGATAACTCTGTATAGTAAATTCAAAAACGAAACACGAATTCGGAAATGGGACAAGTGGTGCGGGATTTATGTTGTGTTATTATTATTATTATTATTATTATTATTATTATTATTATTATTATCCTATAAAAGGAAGATTAACCTCGAAAGGAAATATTTTTTTTTGAAATGATACGACCTGTCAGGGTCCGTGGAAACACCCCATCCCACTCCATCTGTTGACGCTCGAGCGGTGATATGCGCTCTACACCCATTTTTGAATGTGCTGCAAAACTGATAGATAGATAGATAGATAGATAGATAGATAGATAGATAGATAGATAGATAGATAGATAGATAGATAGATAGATAGATAGATGTGTAAAATTGTATTTTCTAAATTAACGTTGATTTTGGGTGCTCAAAATAACCGTCTCATCGAGAAGACTCTTTTTAGCACCAACCATAAGTCTGAAATGACTAGATAATAATTGATGTACGCATTATATATCCCACTAAACATAAGAAAGCGGGCCAGAGTCGGCCCGCCAACGAAATGCCATTTGAATGGCGTTTTGCTAGCGGACCGATATTGGTCCGACTTTGTGTGCTGGTTGGGTTTATTTGTTAGGACCTTTAGACGAACTTAATATTTTTTTTAGATCCTTAAGGTACTTATGTTATATCTAAGCACGAAAACAAATGATGAAATTGTACGGACTGACGAAGGGACAGACGGACGAGTGGTGTGTAAAATTGTATTTTCTATCACTTTTAACGTAAGTTTTTGGTGTTCAAAAGAACTGTCTCATTGTGAAGACTTTTGAGCACCAAAAATGTTTATCTGAAAATATAATAATTGATTTACGCATTTTATCAAAACTAACATCAAAACTAAACATAAAAAGGCGGGCCAGGGTCGGCCCGCCAGTGAAATGCCATTTGAATGGCATTTTTTGTGGGCGGACCGATGTGGGTCCGACAAAGTGTGCTGGCTGGGTTTACTTGTCATGACCTGCAAAACGAAAAAATAGATAGATAGATAGATAGATAGATAGATAGATAGATAGATAGATAGATAGATAGATAGATAGATAGATAGATAGATAGATAGATAGATAGATAGATAGATAGATAGATAGATAGATAGATAGATAGATAGATAGATAGATAGATAGATAGATAGATAGATAGATAGATAGATAGATAGATAGATAGATAGATAGATAGATAGATAGATAGATAGATTACCTCTGTTCTCTCATTCCTGTACTCCTGGATTTAAAGTTCCTACCACCGCGTATACAATGAAATGATATCTCATATACGTTCATTAAGTTTTTTGTCTGGCATCGGTGGCTGTGCCTTTTCAATGGGTCGCGAACTGGGCCTAAAGAATTGAACATTTTCTTCCTTCTGATACTGCTGGATGGCAATTTCTAAAGAGGAAAAGTCCTCAAACTTTTTCTCTATGTTTAGCATTTGGGCCATTCTGACAAAGTGAGACTGAAAATAATTTTCTTGGAGTTTAATAAATGAGCAGCGAGAATTAGGCGGTTACATCAAATAGTTAGTATTATAGGTATAATTATAGGTCTAGATACTGTTTGTACGGATTAGGCTAATTAAGGATGTTCTTAAGTTCTTTTGATGTCTTTGAGGTTGGACATTAAAACATTCAGCCAATCATTGTAATTTGTTCTCTTAAGTTTAAAGATGTCTTTGTGGTGCGTTATGCCGACCAATTAATCACAGATTGTTGTTCGCACCCTCGCTAATGACACAAACCGAAAGTGAAAACAGCAAAAACAATTAATGAATAGCAAGTTTTAATTTGATTTAATAATAATAATAATTATAATAATAATAATAATAATAATAAAAATAAGCGCCACTTGTCCAAATTCCGAATTTGTGTTTCGTTTTCATATTTACAATACAGAGATATCCCACATTGCAAATGGCGACTTACTAGATTGGTATTTCATAACACAACAACAAGGTATTTTCTAACACTTATCATAATGATTATTTAGAATTTCTCATCAGGGTTATATGTCTGTACCTGTAGCCTGACATGGTAGAATATGCTAGGGGTACGGGTCCGTACCTCTAGCCTCCCAGGCTAGGGATACGGATCCGTATCCCTAGCCTCCCAGGCTAGGGGTACGGATCCGTACCTCTAGCCACTGCCTTCGAAATAAGCGCAGACTGATGAAGAAATCGGTGAATTTGAATAAATACGGCCCATTTTTCATCATTTTCCCGTTACCCTTAATGTTAATATTCACCGTTCACATCACCGCGGTACATTTGTTTACCTGTGTCGCTAAGGCTGTGACGTCACGGCGGTCCCGAGAAATTCTCGGGACCGCACTTCCGGTTAGCAACAGTCGTTAAGGGCCGCCGAATATGACAACGACGCCATCTTTTTTTTATCGATATTTTGATTTTTGCGTTTCCCTCCTGATAACCTTCAACAATGGCAAAATCGTACTTTGTAGTAGGTTGCAACAATCATAACACGATGAAAGACAAGAAATTACAGGGTTTTAGCTTCCCAAATAATAATGACAAACACTCAGATATATCGAATTTTGCGGTCACGGCAGGCACTAAATGTCAACAGTTCAGCAACAAGACAAAGTACTGATATGTATCACGCATAGAAAATAAAGCATGCACGATTTATCTGAATAATAATAATAATAATAAAAATAATAATAATAATAATAATAATAATAACAATAACAATAATAATAATAATAATAATAATAATAACTCAAAACATTCTGTCATAGATAGATAGATAGATAGATAGATAGATAGATAGATAGATAGATAGATAGATAGATAGATAGATAGATAGATAGATAGATAGACAGACAGACAGACAGACAGACAGACAGACATCATGTCCCATCTCAGCTGCAGATATGACTACAAACCATATCATGTTACATCTCAGCAGACTGCCCTCTGTAGATATGCTCGCAAACCGGTGCATCATGCTTGCAAAGTTTAAACTTGTTATATCACTAAAGTGTCAAACAGTTTGGACCTCGATCAGGCCAGACATTTCATGTCCGGACAGAATGTTGAGTCTGATCTGGGTTCAAATTGTTTGAAAGGGTTATCATCAGATTACAATGTCATGTAAAGGTTTAACGCAAACTTAAAATACATCTGTTCAACTTCAACTTGTCATAACCTCTAAAGTGTCAAACAGCTTGGATTCCGATCAGGTCCGGACAGAATGTCGAGCCTGATCTGGGTCCAATTTGTTTGAAAGGGTTGTCAGCAGATGACAATGTCAGGTAAAGGTTTAACGCAAAGTTAAAATACATCGGTTCAAATTCAACTTGTCATAACCTCTAAAGTGTCAAACAGTTTGGACCCCGATCAGGTCCGGACAGAATTTCGAGCCTGATCTGGGTCCAATTTGTTTGAAAGGGTTATCGTCAGATGACAATGTCATGTTAAGGTTTAACGCAAAGTTAAAATACATCGGTTCAACTTCAACTTGTCATAACCTCTAAAGTGTCAAACAGTTTGATTCCCGATCAGGTCCGGACAGAATGTTGAGCCTGATCTGGGTCAAATTTATTTGAAAGGGTTGTCAGCAGATGACAATGTCATTTAAAGGTTTAGCGCAAAGTTAAAATACATCGCTTCAACTTCAACTTGTCATAACCTCTAAAGTGTCAAACAGTTTGGACCCCGATCAGGTCCGAACAGAATGTCAAGCCTGATCTGGATCCAATTTGTTTGAAAGGGTTGTCAGCAGATGACAATGTCGTGTAAAGGTTTAACGCAAAGTTAAAATACATCAGTTCAACTTCAACTTGTCATAACCTTTATAGTGTCAAATGTTGAGCCTGATCTGGGTCCAAATTGTTTGAAAGGGTTATCAGCAGATGACAATGTCATGTAAAGGTTTAACACAAAGGTAAAAATACATCGGGTCAACTTCAACTTGTCATAACCTTTATAGTGTCAAACAGTTTGGACCCCTTTTAGGTCTGGACAGACTGTCAAGCCTGATCTGGGTCCAATTTGTTTGAAAGGGTTATCAGCAGATGACAATGTCTTGTAAAGGTTTAACGCAAAGTTAAAATACATCGCTTCAACTTCAACTTGTCAAGCCTCTAATGTGTCAAACAGTTTGGACCCTATCAGGTCCGGATGGAATGTCGAGCCTGATCTGGGTCCAAATTGTTTGAAAGGGTTATCAGCAGATGACAATTTCATGTCATCCGGGATCTAGAAAGTTTTGTCAGAGGGGGTCCAAATTTGAAACAGGTTTTTTTTTGGTGATGAGGGGATATAGGATCCAAATACCGCTATACATTGGCCATCATCTGCCCGCCAGCAAAAAGCCATTTAAATGGCGTTTCGCTGGCTGGCCGTGATAGCCCAACATTAAATGCTGACTTGGTAGCTTTGTGATTTGTTAGGGGACCAGTATTTGAAGGAAACTCTATATTTTTGTTATTTTTCAGGGGGATCTGGACCCCCTGTCCCCCCAAATTGTCAGAACCTGGAAAAACCTGCAAGGGACCCGGACCCCCCTGGAAAAACACAAGTTATATGGGAGTCTATAAGGAATAAGCAATTGGATCCCCCAAGAAAAAGTTGGGCCCCCCCCCCCCTCTGGAACCTCGGAAAATTTTAATTTTCTTTGAAATAAACCATTGGCATTCTGTAAAATGAGTGGAGGACTACTAAAAAAGAGCTAAACAACCGTTGTCAGAGATTTTTTTAAGACAGATGGACATGGACCCCCCCCCCCCCCTCTACCCCCCCCCCCTGACGAAAATTCATTGATCCGTTCATGCCTTGATACAAATCTTGAGCTTTTGTTGCTTCAACTATGCTGGTATGCCATATAATAATTGCTGGGGACTTTTATTGAAAAGGAAAGCGCTTATGACAGGCTGTATATTGTACCAATTAAAGGTGTTGAGTGTCAAACTTGGAGGTGTGATGTGTCAGAATTCAGATTCAAAATAGGCACTTATCTATCTGGAATTTGATAATATCTCAAGGTATATGGAATTTAAAGACCGTTTTAATGTGTCAAAGCTCCTAAGATATTGGAGAAACTAATTTCTTTCACGTCTAAATGATCGCAAACCGATGGCCGTTCACCCCACCCCCACCCGAGTTTTTTCAATAATTTGTAAAAAATCGGTTCAATTAAAAAAAATAAATAACTCGGCGGGACAAAAGACAATGTTTTTCCTTCAAAATAAGCGCAGACTGGTGAAAAAATCGGAGAATTTGAATAAATACAGCCCATTTTTCATCATTTTCCCGTTACCCGTAATGTTAAAATTCACCGTTCACATCACGGCGGTACATTTGTTTACCTGTGTCGCTAAGGCTGTGACGTCACGGCGGTCCCGAGAATAGTTTACCGTTTTGCTCGTTAGTAGATTGGTTCCCCACGTTGATAAAGCTCCACTTCCGCTACGCATATTACGTTTGGTAACTAGTAATTTTTTACCAGTAGAGAATCCCACTCATCCGACTGCGCATGCTCCAGAAAGAGCATCTGTTTACATCCTGGGTCAATTTCGCACATCAAAATGAGAAATGAACATGTACTGAAAACTGAGAAGATTTGCCGCACTTTCTTTTCGATACGAAGCCTTTCAAATATTGCTGTTATTGGTAATTTCGATTTTAATAATTTTTTCAATGTACTTAGATTTTGATGTAATCAAGTGACGATACCTGTCCAAATAGTGCATGTGGTAGCGTTTTAGCTTAACGAGGTAAGGGTCTAGAGATCGAATCCCACTCACCTGATTTTTTTTTCTTCCGCATATGGTATTTTTTCAAGTAGAGAACCTGCGCATGCTCCAGAAAGAGCGTCGGTGTTGAAAAAGTTCATAAATAGGCCAGGTATTATATGAATCCAGTGTGAACCAAATTCAATTAAATTTTTTACTATATAAAAGGCACAGAAAGTGGACTGGGTGGGCCAGCTCATACTCACTTACTATCCAATGATGCAAACCATGTTTCAAGGTCACCAGTCTTGTGGTTCATGTAAAGAAGGTTTAAAGGGTATTCACTACCTAAAAATAGTATGTGAGCATGATCAGGAAATACCACAATCACAAACAGCAGACAACCCCATGGCACTGCAAGGAAGAGACACACAACCATCAAGAGACACCAGGAAGACAAACTAATACATCCGTGGATCATCGTGGCTACAGCATGGGATAGAAATGTATAGAACTCCCGTAAAACAAAAATCTGCACCCTGCAGATCGTGTCTGCATGGTCTGTGGAAAGAGCGCACAAGAGGTCCGAAGGATCGAATCCACAAAAAGATCAGACATCAACGCCAAAGCATTGCTCGCGAAATATGGGGGCATTAATGTAGAGAGTGGCGTTAGGCTTAAATGAAATATATGTGTGGTTCCTGTTGCCTACCTCCCCTAATTTTTTTAACCCTATATACCCTAAACAATAAAATGGTCTTTGGAGAAAAAATGGGCACTTTTTCAATTTCTGTCACTATTTTCTTTGTTAAATGTTATAACAAAATTTAATAATTTCCCTACCTACCTACCCTGAATTTTCTTGGCATGAAACAGGAACCACACATATATTTCATTTAGGCCTTATGTGTAGTAACTGTTACTCGAAATTACAGAACCTCGATCAAAGATGTAGACTTTTTTATGAGGGGTGCCAACGAAATGCAAGGATAGTGATGCGTGCTAATACTAAAAGAATGATGCGCTCCTCTCCTCTCTCTGGACCACAAAAGAGAATTAACTTCTCAAAAACACCAACAAAGACACGCAAAACACAACGCAAAACACAATTGTTTAAAGAGAGTGCCACCCCTGAAAGTACCACACCCGAGGAAATTGGCCTTAAAGTGGATTTTGTTACTGGTAGGATGTGTTTCCAGGTTTTAAGTGACCCCCGTTTTTCTTTTTTAAACAGCTTTAAAATGATCTTAGAAGAATGCACACCGCGTAACTAAAACCTATGGATCCCCGGAGCCCCCCCCCCTTCCTAAAAATCACAAGTTATTGTGATAGCAATTAGCATTTGGATCCCCCCTTGGATGGACCTCCCCTGAAAATGTTGGACCCCCTCTGGATCCTTGGGAAAGTATAGTTTTCTCTGCAATAAAACCATTGCCCCCCCCCCCCCCCCTCTGTAAAATAAGCTGAGGACTAAAAAACGTCTCAATCTGGACCCCCCCCCCCCCTGTCAAAAATTCCTGGATCCGCGCATGATATTATACATGCTTTAAAGTCATATTACGGGGATCGCGCACATGCGTTCCTTTTTCGCCACGCTCCCTAACTGTGAATGATGACCATCCCGCCCCCTCCCCTAAAATATCCACAATTTTATCATAGATCCCATAAAATATTTATTCAATCTGAACCCCCTAAAATTATTGAAATTAAAAGTTAGACCCCCTCCTTAAAAAAGGTCCCAGTCCACATAGGCTACGAAATATCAGAGTAACCCCCATCCGATCGGAAATCCCCGACACAGGCATGCACGGACCTAGAAAGTGTTGTAAGAGGGAGTCCGATTTATCTTTAACAACTTTTTTATGGTGAGAATCCAAATACCTTTCAAGGTGTATCATCATCGGCCAATTTCAATGGCGTTTCGCTAGCGGCCGAATTAATGGCCCAACATTGAATTCTGGCTTGCCTTTGAGATTTTCAAGTGGATCCAGACGAGTATTGCTAAATAAATCCTATAGCTTTGTGATTTTGCTGGGCCCGGAGCCCCGGCCCCCTCTGGATCCGCGCATGGATAGTTTTCCTCGTAACCTGGCTTATTTAATGAACATGAGACAGAGGGGCCGCGGGTTCGAGACTCGCAGGCGTCACTGCGTTGTGTCCTTGAGCAAGACACATTAATCATAGCTTAGTACCGGTTCAACCCAGGAAGACCCGTCCCTACATAACTGAAAGATTGTTGATGGGACGTAAGAATCAAATCAAACAAATCTCCTTCGCAATGCTGGCCCAATGTCATGTGCTCTGGAAACATAAACTTCTTTTAACACCAAACACATTATTCAGAATACAGGCACAGAGGATTTTGTAATAATATAGTGGTGTTTAATAATGAGAGAATGGTCGACATTGTTGCGTCGGTTCGATGTTGGTACAAGGTTGATATGCGGCGACGCCCACATTTCCACCAACTACCAACGTGGGCCCAACGTATCTTTGCTATCTGTGTAGTGACCCCAAACACAAAATATGACGTCCGCTGATATTGTTCACGAATTCCAAGCATACTCGCACCTGGGTGAGAAAGGGGGGGGGGGGTACTCTGATATTTTCAAACATATGTAGGCCCGGACCATTTTTGGGGTTAACTTTTTGGTATTTTGTGATGACCCCAAAAGATATCCACAAAATCTTCATACCCCAAAAAATTTTCATTTTTCTGAAAACCCTCAAAGGTATTGAAATTCAAAATTTTGAACCCCAAAATGGTGCGAGCCTACGTATGAATGAAAATATTATAGTACCCCCCCCCCCTCCACCCTCTCCTCGCAGATAGAAACAGGGGCCGGGGGCGTCCAGACTCAAATAACAGAAAAAAACTCTGATAAGGGTGTTTATTGTTGTTTTTTTTGCAACTATATTATATTTTTTTACGGTTCAAAAGGGTCGAAACATTTATCGGGGGGGGGGGGGGGGGGGGGGTGCAACTTTTTATTATTATTTTTTTTTTTTGGGGGGGGGGGGGGTTGGGGGGGGGGGGTACAAATCCTTATTTCTTTAGAAACCTATATAACTTGTGATTTTTCGGGGGGGTGGGGGGGGGGTCCGGACCACCTATCCCTCTCTGGATTCGCGCATGGGTAAGAAATAAGTAATTGCCCACTTCCCTGTCACGGATTGAGTTTTCTGAAAGTCTCAGAAGGTTTACCGGCCGGCGCAGTCGGTAACATGTGTTTTTTTTTTCGGGGATGGGGGGGGGGGGGGGGGGGGCAAATGCTTATTTCCAACGAAACTTAAAGAACTTGTGATTATTATTTAATTTTATTTATTTATTTATTTATTTATTTTTTTTTTTTTTTTGGGGGGGGGGGGTGTCCGGACCACCTATCCCCCTCTGGATCCGCACATCGGTTAGAAATAAGTAATTGCCCACTTCCCCGTCACGGATTGAGTTTTGTAGGTGCAAACTGAAAGTCTCATAAGTGTTTCCCCTGTGAACATTTGAAATTCCAGAAAATAGTTGTACCGGGTCGCGTTGCGTCTGACTAGATGCGGGGTTACTGTATTTTTGTTTATTTTCGGGTGGCGGGGAATGCTTATTTCTATAGAAACCCATAGAACATGTGATTTTTTAGGGGGATGGGGGGGGGGGGTAGGGTGCGGACCACCTAACCCCCTCTGGATCCACGCATCCAGTGTTGGGTTGGGGATGTTATTTCTATAGGAACCTATAGAACTTGTAATTTTTCAGTTGCCATATTCTTGATAATAGAACAAAATAAACTTTATAAAAAAAATCCAATCCGCACGTACAATTGGGCCCCTTTCGGCCCGCCAACGAACCGCCATCCGCAGGTGACGGTTCGTCGGCGGGTCGATAGTGGCTCGTGATGGGATGCTAGCTGGGAGCAGTTGTTTAAAAATCGCAAATGCACTTTTTATTCAATACCGCAGATGGACTCAAGACGTCCCAGGTATTTTCCAATACTACGTATTTTTCCATTACTACGTCAGTGTATATGCTATAAATAGACGCAATGGCGTTTAGTAGTTACCTGTCTTAATATGCTGACAAGCTATTAAAGGGAGAGAACCAGTCTAGCTCGTTAGGGAAGGCTCGATTAGCCAAAAAGTGGTGCGATGTGTGTTTTTTTACCCGTTGCTTAACCCGAATATGTGAGGTGCAGGGACCCTCTATACAAAGGAACAGGAATCACTGGATTAATTTTGCTAATAATAAGAAGTATCTTGAAGGTAGATCTACAGTTCCACAGTTACAGTCGTTGTAAGATGGAGTTAATGAACTTATTTGAAAGTGAATTTTTCGGAATAGAAATAATAAGGAATCGAGACAGTTCACCGACAGGACAGTTCACCGACACACATTTTGAAGACAGTTCACCGACAGAATTGAAGACAGTTCACCAACAGAAATGAAGACAGTTTACCGACACATTTTATATTGTTTTTTATAATGAATGTCATTTATTTTACTTTTACTTGAGATACTATTAAACGAATGACTAATATAAAGCTTATGAAGTTACATGACTGCTGCTGCACTTCGTTTTTTATAAGCCACACCACTGATCGACCTAATATAGCCTACGTTACTGGACACACCCATGCCTAATGCATATATAGAGCGATCATAAATTTTTCTGTATGAACCTTGGAAAGAAAACATAAACTGGGGAAGAAATCTTTCTCTTAATACTGGCACGATCAAATTTTGATCATTACGCCAGGGAGTGCAATTTTGGAATTTTGAAGAAAAAACAAAAACAAAACAAAAAAAAAAAAAAAAAAAAAAAAAATCTTTCGGCTGTGTTTTTAACTAAATGAGGAGGGATCCATCAATGGATAGTATCTTGTTCAACGCCAAAGGGGTTCATAAACAACTTTCCCGATTGAACAGCCGTAAAGCTACAGGACCAGACAACATCTCTACCGCAATATTACGACTGGCTGCGGATGAACTAGCGCCGGTATTAACCAGACTATACCAATTCTCCCATGACCAGGGCACAGTTCCACAAGACTGGAGAGACGCACATATCGTCCCCGTCTTCAAGAAAGGGGAAAGACACCAACCCTCAAATTACCGTACTGTCTCATTGACGTCAGTTGTCTCTAAAATCATGGAACATATTATCCACAGCTCTATCATGAGATTCTATGACAACCATAAAATTCTTCATGACTGCCAGCATGGATTCAGGTCTAAAAGATCATGTGAAACCCAACTTATCGGAACACTCCAATCCATCGTGAGTAAAATGAAAGGTAAAAGTCAGGTTGACGTGATCCAACTTGACTTTTCCAAAGCCTTTGACAAGATCCCGCACCAACGGCTGATGTACAAACTACAATTCTATGGAGTCAGAGGTAACACAGCCAAATGGATCCAGTCGTTCCTCAGCAACAGGAAACAGAAGGTGTTGCTTGAAGGAGAGATGTCATCAGAGAAAGA
>CAXHUL010000145.1:0-46004 GCA_964019695.1 Loripinus fragilis
TGCGTTACTATCATGTCGAAAATA
Source organism: Loripinus fragilis (assembly GCA_964019695.1). NCBI lineage: Eukaryota > Metazoa > Mollusca > Bivalvia > Lucinida > Lucinidae > Loripinus > Loripinus fragilis. The sequence goes on from CAXHUL010000145.1 coordinate 25, forward strand.
AGTTTTAAAAAAACAATCCAACTTTGGTAACACAACATGAAAACTGGTATTTCTTTTTATGTAATACACCACCAATATCAAGGAAGAAGCATGTGTATGCATTACACATGATGATGATAATGATGATGATGATGATGATGATGATGATACGGTGTTCAATGTATATGGAAAGGGTACACATAGCAAAAGAAACGCTTATTTTGATTATTGCGTTTTGTATACATTGGACATTGATATTATCAAATCGTATGGAAAGGACCAATGATAAATACATATAAAACGGTTGGCTCTTCAGAGCAATGCTAGTAAAGGGAGATAATTCTGTGTGTTATAAAATAATTAATCATTAACGCAAACTTCGAGATAGTGTATACCTAAAACCACAGAGCGCATTAAAATGATAAATACTCTGTGTCTTAATCAGGCCATATAGGCTTAACGCCTACTTCTGAAGATTAAATTGTCCGGAATTATTCAGAACACACCAATGTGTAAGAGTTGCATTGTCAAACAATTAACCGGAAGTGTGTATAAGACAGGCACGGTACGGTCAAAACAGTTGTTTTTAGATGAAGTCCTATAATTTCATTGTTGGTCAAAAGTTGGCTTGATCTCTGTATGGAAGAAAGTACATGCCATAAAATGGTTATTTATCAATCGCAGAGATTAAGCAGTATGCTGTTTTTTGCACGTTTTTTGCACGTTTTCATTAGTTTTAGATATGATTTTCACGTTGTAACATGTATGATACTTGTCTGTTTAACATGTTGTTTACTAAGTTTCTGTTGATCCAGATATTGGAGATATTGATGGTTAACATGTTATTTGTTAACAAGATGTTTATTTGATCATAAGATTTTTCTAGAAGGATGACTTATCATCTAGAAATTAAAAATGTATTGTCAAGGAAGGTTCCAGAAAGTCAGGAATTCCCTAGAATTTTCTTATCCATGCCAATAGAAGCTTTGAGCAAGTTCTAGAAGTAAGTAGAATCATTGAGAAGCTGTGGAAATTTCCAGAATTAATAAATATAGCTTATTATATCATAGTTTTTTCCTGATTATTCCCGAGCTTTCATAAAGAGTACATATAAGAGTTAACTTTCATAAAGGCATCTTTGAAATAATTTCACCATTTAAAAGTATAAACCTTTTGTGCTGGAATTCTAACCAGGAATATTTTGTGTTTAATTTATTCATTCTGGATTACTTTGGATTATTCAGTTTTAGAACCAGACCTATTCAGACAAAGTCTTCATTTGGAATTAACTTCAAAATATAAGGATCAGAAACTGCTGAAAGACTTGTGTTGATAAAAAATTTGAGGGATAGTTTGGACATATACGAGTATTGTAAATTAGACTTTCTTCGACTATTTTCTATTGCTTTTGTAAATTATAATTTTGTTTTTTTTAATAAAATTTGTTAAATTTTAAAAGTGCTTTTTGCTGACTTTCCAAATACCAAATTTTGGTTTTCTGAATTCTTTTCTTTTTACACCTGGCACGTAACAAAGTTGACGCTGAAAGAATGATAGTTTAAACTCAAGAAATGTAAAGAAATATCTGCATCTATGGTTTAAAAACAAAAATGTTTGCCACGATACCTATTCTGTAGGTTAGAATTGCCAATATTTGTAGGTTATGGTCCACTTAATTCTATTACTGTTTTAGATTTTTTGCACCAGGTATGTATGACACTAGCTATTTAAAGGCATGTATACATGACACTAGCTATTTGAATATGCAGTATTCGTGTGCAGGGCATATTCTTTTCCTTCTGACTCGAATTTTTGCGAGATTCCAGCAATCCTGTACCCTAGAAGAATCACTACAGATATTTTTGAATAGCGTAGGTTCCTTAAGCCAAACGCTTTACTGAGCTCAGCTGACCGAAGACATAACAAAGTATACACATCCCCCTTTTTCCTTCTCAATTTCTTTTAAAATTCTCATGTTATTCATAATAAATATGTCTTATTTATGCCTTTCGAGTAAAAACCTATTTTGGTCTATTAAAAATTCAGGTGAAATTTTAGATAAACTTAAAGCTAGAGATTTCAATGCGACCAGTTTGTCTACTTATGATTTTTCTAATCTTTACACTACTTTACCTCATAATTTAATTAAAGATAAACTTATTGATCTCATTGAAAGAACCTTCCAGAGAGAAGGCTCTCCTTACCTTGCATGTAATGACAGAAATGCATTTTTTACTTCAGAAAAGCCTAAAAAATAGCATGCATGGTCTTGTCAAAAAGTATGTGATGCGCTGACCTTTTTGTTGGACAACATTTTTGTTCGATTTGGCACCAAGCTCTATAGACAAGTAGTTCAGATTCCTATGGGCACTAATTGTGCTCCCCTGGTTGCAGATTTATTCCTGTTTTGTTTTTTTTTATGAGAGGGACTTTATGATGTCTCTTTCTGATGATAAGCAGGCTGATGTTATTGATGCGTTTAACACTACTTCCAGATATTTGGACGATATTTTAAATATCAATAATGTTTATTTTGACAATATGATTAGTCAAATATACCCTTCAGAGCTCCAACTGAATAAAGCCAATGCCTCTGATACCAAAGCCGCATTTTTAGACTTGCATTTGTCAATTTCTAATGATATTGTTTCTACCAAAATTTATGATAAACGTGACGACTTTGATTTTGAAATTGTCAATTTCCCATTTTTAGATGGTGATGTTACTCGTTTTACATCCTATGGAGTCTATATCTCTCACCTCATCCGTTTTGCTAGAGCATCTAACTATGTTGCTGACTTCAACACTCGCAATAAATTGTTAATCAGAAACTTCTTAAACAAGGCTATCGGTATCATAAACTTCGCAAAACATTTTCAAAATTTTATAGACGATACTATGATTTGATTTCTAAATTCCAAGTTGGACTTAAATCTCTCTTGCGCCAAGGACTTTCGGAACCTGATTTCTATGGTGCCTTGGTGTATAAATTGAAGAAGATTGTTGGCTCTAATAATTTTTCAGCGCAGTTCATTAAAATAATTTCCCATTATAAAAAGATTGGCTATAACATTAATGTATTGCAACAGACATCATGCTTGGTAGTCAACCCAATCACGGTTGGCAACTTTGCTTTCCTCTTTAATTGCACGCCGGTGGGTTGGACTTCAGACTCTATGATGGTTCCGACTTAAAGACTTATCTATTGATGAGATGGTAGGGGCCTGATGCTTTGGCTGTTTGCCGGGCCCACCGGGGTTTACCTGTTGGATTTCTTTTGCTCCGGTATTCAGTTTAATTTACTGTTGAGTCCTTATCCTTGCTCTATCTCCTTGTTATATCTTGATTTATATGTTTAGGAGATGATGCATTGATAAGTTAGGGGTCTTTCATGCAAACCAAATATCTATGTGTCTTGATCCACAGCTGAATTAAGGGTGAGGTTGGCGCCGTTAAACCGGTTTAAGCCCTCCAGTAAAATATTTTACTGACCGTTCCAAGGCGGTACTTCTTTTGTGGATCTTTTATGTTTTTGTTCTGTCTTGTGTTTGCTATGTCTTTGTGCGCGTCTGTTTATATATGCTTTGTGGTCACCTGCTGGGAAAGGGCTGACTTCTTGGCTCTCGTTTGTGGTGTCTACTGTGAGTTTGTCACTTTCCCATTGGTATCCTGGGTCAGGTGTGGTACTTAATTGTATCGATTCCTGATCTTTGCACCCTTACTTACTTTTCAAAATGCATAAAATTATATTTTTTCCCAGTTAAAAATAATAATTTAAAAAAATATGTGTGCCTACCCTATCTTAAATTTTCAGACCTGTTACCCGAAACACATTTATCTTTTATTTGGCATTACCTTTATCATACTAAAGCCAGATAAAAAAATCAAAGCAATATAGTTCCAGATCAACTTGCTTCTGAGAAGCCAACTGATCACAATCAACAGTGTTTTATGTACTGCTAATGCCTTTGCAAACTCCAGAACTTTTTACTTCAACAATTTTTAGGGAAGAGTGTAGTACATAGCCATGTATTCAAGGTATAAAGGTTAATTTTTATATAGCATCAAAGTAGTTAAAAGTATCCTGGTGTGGTAAAGTAGATAGGTCAAATAGTTCACGAGGTCTCTCATCATACCCAAACAAGATGCAATCTTTCTTAACAAATTTACTTAAGCGTTCTAAGTCTTCCTTGGGCACTGATCTGTATGCTTGCAGGAGTGCCTCGCCCCTTTGCATTTTCACGAGTGTTTTATTCATTGGTCTACTTAGAGCATCTGTGATAAGCTTCATAAATTCTTCTTTTGACACATTCAAAATCTGTTCACCCTTTGAAATAGGCATATCTATGTCCTTTGATAAATGTCCAGCGATCTGAAGATCACGCCAAGCTCGCAAGTAAAAATTGTAAGAGGGGTACTTAATGCCCTTAGTTTCTCTCAGTTTTGCGAATAAAAGTCCTGTTAGACCATTGGCCCTGTCTATTGCAGTTTCCTTGTCAAAATCAGCAAAATTAACATGAATGTTACTGTTTTTCTCTTTAAGTTTTTCTATTATGAATTCAGCATCAGATGCGAAGGTTTCCATTTTACCAACATAGTCAAAGGTGTATCGACATGGATCATAGATTGTGTTCATAGGAGCAAAATGAGGATCTAAATGATTTCCTGACTCAAACTGTATCAGCAAGAACTTGATGTACTCTGAAAATGTCACATCATGTCCATACTTCAGGCTCTCATTAGAGGGATTCTCTCGTGTTGCCGCAACAATTTTCTTACCCATGTTCCAGAACACTGGGTTAGGCGCTAAGATCTTGTTATTATATGCAGAGAAAACCCTGCCATATGGTTCCCGTACAAATACAAATTTTACTGACTTTCTAATAAATTCGTCCACTTCTGTCTGTGTGTGAAGAGACTTGAATTCCTTCATATTAAGTAATGGTTTTAAAAGTGTTTTTGATGATCTCAATTCATTTAAAGACGAAAAGTTCTTGTCGTTTTCAATTATCATTAATGTTCTTGACCAAAACCAGCACCCAGTTTTTTGGATAGGACAGTACACGAACAGGTGTCGCTCCCCAACCTCACAACGGGAGGGGACCAGTTCATCTTCAGGAGCACTTGACGTCAAATACAGTGTCTTGCAAGTTTCTTTAATTCGATTTCGTCTCTCCGCAAACATATTTTCAAGTGACTCCATGGTCTTCAGAGGAGATTTCTGAAAATAACAAAAACGCGAAATGTTTCAACTGTAATGATACATGTACCTGTTGATTTGCTTTATCATATGAAGTCACATCTGGGGGTGACACAAAACTGTGTATTACTTGACTTTTCGCTTACTGTAAAGGCGGCGCCTCATGAATGCGTAATTAGGACTAGTCAACGTTAGTCATAGGTAAAAGCTGAAAAGGAGGCGTGGTTTTATTCAAAAGTAACTGTATCGTCTTGTGCCGCAACCTCAGTCTTTATTTAGTCCTTAAAGGGCCAGCAAAATAACTGCACCTGAAAATGTCTATTTAACATAAGCAGGGAGGCAAACATTGCGGACCCAGATCAGACTGCTCCTACAGGAGCAGACTGATCTGGGTCCACAATGTTTATAAATGAGGCTTCAAATAGTTTAGTGGACTACAAAAACATACGTTTTGGGATTATGCGCTTTAAGGGTTGATAAATGTGTGTTCAGTGTGTATACGGTTAGGATTTTCATGAAATGCACGCACGTTTGCGCGGCTCAAAAAGCTTATTTACTCTTTGCCAAATTATAAATAAAACCTGATTTCCCTTCCATAGCAGATGAAATAGCCGAACCACACCCAGATATGAATATTAAAGTTGCCGCCTTTACAGTAAGCGAAAAGTCAAGTAATATTAATATCAATAAACCAATTTTAATTTCATTTTGAATGGCGCCCATAATACTGTCTTGTATATACTAATTGATATGTCAAAATAAGGACTTACTTTCTTTAATACCAAAAGTGTAATAAAATACAAAATAATTCTAATTAGGCTAAATGCCATATAATAAATACAATCCAGCATTCGTGCTTCTTTGTTAATCAATTTATTAAACTTGTTGCGAAAAAGCGTTAAAATGCTCAGCAAGCCTATCAATTATTGCTTGTCTCCAACTCGTTTTATAACCTCAAAAAACATGAGCACACATGAGAGATCATCTGTGTCCAAAATACTAAATACTATCATAACAAGAAAAAATACAATTCTCGGATAAAGTACGTGCTACATAAATGTGTTGCTGTTTGAGAAAGGAAGGAATCTCTTATTTATTAAGAAGTTATTGTTTACTAAAAGTCTGTTATTCCAATTATATATATAATCGTTTTCGCTCCTAGATAACGGTTAATATGATATTCTTGGTAAATGTCCTATCCTTTGAAAATAAAAAAGCAACCAATCAAATGAACATTTAACATATAGAGGATCTTACACAAGTGATGATTTGATATGGAATTTATTACAACCAGGCAACCACCAATTTAGCATTTCATTCCAATGAAACATCTAAAGATTAGATGTAAATAATATAAAATTGGCTTTCTATTATTGTCATCCAGGTGCACGCCAAACTACGCAAAAACTTGTTCATTTCTTCATGCTTATGTATATGGTGAAAAACACTCATTTATTGAATGGACATATGCTGTAGGTGCACATTGGAATTGCATCTATGAGGCAACTTCACTGTGAACCAACAACATTTGTTACTGAAATAATTGAAACTTATTTGACATATTCATTTATCAAGAATCATGTCCATTAGCTTTGCCTCTTTAAAACATTTCAAACTGCCTATCAGTTTTAAAATAGCAAATTGTTTATATTTACATGACAGCTATAACACCAAATTTGATTTCATGAACTATGCTTTTGCTAAGCTGGTAGTTGTGTGGTAGCAATGTGTTCTTATACATCAGTTTTAACTCATTGAGACAGCTCTTTTGAGTTGCACAACGTATGTTTTGGTCGAGAAATAAGAAAATTGATTTTTTAATCGCATACTGAAAGTGAATCAGTCTGCAATTATGAGAATTTTCAGATTTTTTGTTGTTTTTTTTATTATAAAATCATTTGTAAAGATAGTATATAGAGGTGCTTTCACAATAAATCTGTTTACTGCAGCTGAAACTACACGGAAAGGGGAACTATACCCTTTTCTTCTTGTTGGTATTTATTTGCATCCCTCCAGAAATTGTAGATAGTTGATTTTTAACATAAATTCTGTTGTTTTAATAGTGATAATTTGTTAAGGTTTACGAAGCTGGTATAATGTATACCCAAATTTGGCTACAGAACCATACAAGCTATTCTTCACACATAGTTAACAGGAAGTCGACTGGGAACTGGCTTTGGATGGACATCATAAATAAATTATTCTTTCACGGCTTCATAATCACTCTGACAATAATTCAATTCGGCTAGGCGTCAGATTCCGTTTTTTGCCAATAAAAAGAAGGATTTAGTCAGAATGGAGCTAACGTTTATACAGGAAGTTTTTTAATTATTGTCAGAGTGATTATGAAGCCGTGTCAGTAAAGATTGTATTTATTTATGCTCCTCGCCATTACTAAGAAGCAGAAGTAACACATGAAAAGCATTCTTTCCATGATGTTGACGTTTCTGCTGGTAAGCGATAATGATTTTACATTGAGTTGTATGGACGTCCTAGCAATAAACGCTCAAATCTCAATTAACTGAAACTCGACGCTTAATTTTGGTAAATTCAACAGAACAATGTTCAAGCAATACCCCTTATCGTACTGGCCAAGCGTTGGAGTGTGTGTCAATCTGGACTATTTAAAATATATAACCACTCACAACGTCTTGAGACCCAAAAAAAATTTTGGACAAACCAGACAACATCTCATAGAACCATGCTACAGAAAACGTACAGCTTTATCTAGTGAATACTACCTGAACTGAGATAGCTATATATAGATTGCAAAAGGCTTCATATCTAGGCTATGAACTTTCGTGAATCATAGACCATATTATCAAGTAAAGATTTTAGCTTAGAAAAGGAAGTAAAAGGTGTTTTTGAACATTTATCAGAAATAAACAAGTAAGCATTTACATGTAGCATATAGAAGAGTTATTTCTAAACATTCTAGGGCTTTTTCTTAAGGTCAAGATATTGAATTGGAATAATTTTTGGGGTTATTAACTTTCAATTATTTTTTGGGGTATGCCTGATACTTCTGATATTTTTGGGGGTAAACAGTAGATGCTTGGTCCAAGTCTACGCAGCAAGAAAAAAAAAAGGTGTATCCCCCCATGTTTTTTTGTGTTCTGTTATGAAACTCCTTTATTCTGTTTTATCCTCTCATGTGAATTAAGAAACGAAATGAGTATGTGAGATTTGGTGGTGGTGGTGGTGGGGGGATGGAGTCGAATCTTGTTCGAAGGAAAGATACGCGTCATTGTTTTGAGCTCACTACTCGTACCAGTCAACCCGTGTATAACCGAGTATACCGTATCGGAACCGTGTGCCTAACCGTGTTCTGTGTGAGACAGGCTTAGCATTTGTATCTGACCCTGTAGAGACTTTTTCTGACTTCATTACTGGATAACATACATAAAAGTCCGCTAAAAGATTTTTTGTCATAGCTTAAAGATTTTTAGCCATATTAGTTGCATTGGTCGAGGGGTTGGGGTACCCCGGAATACAAATTAGCCAAGTCCAATCTTAAGCAGGGGTCACAGGAGAACATATAACATGTACACCATGAATGTGAACATATTTGGGTCACATAGCAGCTATATTTAAATTATAAAACAAGCCTGAAAGCTTAGGCTAGTGTCCATTCTGTTGTTGTTGATTTATTGTTTTATGTATTTCAAATTGTTTGTGGGAGTTCTGTGTTGGTCCATGTTTTGGTATGCATTACTTTGTGTCCTCTCTAGTTTTGCAATCCTCTTGACGAGAAAGAGAGAGCTGGTTGCTATGCTTTGTTAAATTTCAGAAAGTCTTATTATTGTTAATGTTCAGAGCTACTATACAGTAGTATGTCCCAGCAGAATCATCCCAACCACAACTGCAGTGTTCTGTTTTGTTGTTAGCGAAACAATTCTATCGAAAATATTATCATAATGGCAACTTGCACAGAAATGGCTTTATTCTTTCCAAACACTTTATTATTTAACGAGTGATGATATAACAGTCTCCACCCGGTCGCAAACTAGTCTCAGATCAGTCGCCAACCAGTCTTGCTGATGGTCGCCGATTACTTTGAACTAGTCGCCGACCAGTCGCCGCCCGATTGCCGATCTGTGGCCGAAAGATCGCCGACTTAATGCAAAACGATCGACGAACGTGCGACGAATGGTCCGCGACTGATCGGAAACTGGTCGGCCACCATACCAGCAATTTTGGGCTATCGTCGCAAAACGCTGGTGGGCCGAAGATGGCCGTTTTTAGTGTTATATGGACCATCTGTCCTCCCCTCATCAACTAAAAAAAAAATAAAATAAACGTTGCCTCTGACAAAACTTTCTGGATCCTTGCATGTCGATTCGGGGCGTTTTGGCTTGGGATTTTTCTGTTTCAGGTCATGGCTAGGTGTCCAAAATATAGAGGACTTTTACAAATCAATTCGAAATCGAAAGAACTATTACTATCGGTTGATTTGATACCATTGTACAGATCGTTAGATCACGTGATAGCTACAAGCTATAAGATCTTCTATAATGGTGGAATTAGATAGTCTAAGCACTGGCTCTTAGACTTAAAAATGTATAAGGAAGCAACTTGATAGACTTATAAGTAAAAAAAACTTCAATCCATAGGATCTATGTATCTCCTAATTTTGTAAGCACTACAACCTTGAAACTTGATGCGCTGAGCGAACTACTTTATAAGCTTTTTAAAGGAATGCTGAAAAAATTATTACGGGGATGTGGTCCTTGTTTAGAAAGCGTGTCATCCTTACGTGAAAAATGTGTGCGGGGGAGGACGGGGTGGGGCGGTTCCAAGTATTTCACAAGCATTCTTTCTTGTTTTGTTCATTTCGTAAATAATTGTTTAAATCGGTTGCACCTTTGCACTAGCGGTATCATACTCTTCCATGGCCGACCCATCTTTAGCTGTTTGTAGCTTTACGGAAGCGCCATTCCGTGTTTCTTTAACTTTGTATGCGTCCTCTGAAAGAAAAAAAAAAGCAAAGTCAGTAAATTATTACTCCCATGCGAACAGACCAACGAGATACTGAATAGGTTTATGAAAAAAATGATAAAGAGGATCTTACATGCGTTCTCCCACATTATTTGAAATTTATTTAAAGCTGCATAGTCTGTAACTTTTGATCTTTTATTTATAGAAGTAATGTTTCTTTTTTTCAAGAACACAGTAAAATAACTAAAATTCAGGTATACATTTTACCAATTTCGTAAATCTTTACAAATTATATGTTAAATTTACCTATCTATAATTATTGGAGGGACGCAAGTTATTACCAACAAGAGAAAACACACCTGTTTTTATAAGATTATTCACTTTTCCGTGCAGTTTTCAGCTATAGCAAACAGATTTATTGTGAAAACATAACTTAATTCTACTTTAACAAATGATTTAAAAAGAAAATAAAAAAAATAAAAAAAATGTTCAAAGTTGCAGACTATGCCTCTTTAACAATTGTGTGATAGGGGATGGGGACATAAAATGCGAAGATTTTTCGATCAAAAAATTAACCTTAAGATGAATATCCTAGATCTGTGACCTTGACCTCATGGTCGCATCCCTCAGTTGGGGTGATAAAAAATAATACCTATATTATGATATGAATCTTAGAATGAAAAATCAGCACACATCAAATATTCCTTTCACAAACAAGATTTGGATGTTATTCCCTCTTCAGAGTAAAATAGTTCACCAGCTAGTGATGTATGGCGTTATTATGTGATGTCATAAGCACCAAATAAAATGACGATAAAACGCCAAATTAAATTTGGATGTTTGATGCTTAACGTTTACACCCCAGTCAAAATAAAATCAGTCATGTCAGAACGGGCCTTCCTGTGTTTAACCAGTACAGTAATATGTCTTGCTTTAGGACACAACACAGCGACTCCACCGGCTAGCGAGGATGGGATCAAAAGTAATGCCACTGGCTAATTTTAACCGCAACAGCTGGCGGGAAGACAACATCGACGCCTTGTATGTGTTCTCCATTCTCTCATCTTTCAATTGATGTTTCAACTGCACATGTAGACACAATATCTCGCGTGAAAATTAACTTTTGCACAAACCCTACTCATAGGCGGTCAAGCAAAATAGTTGGGAGAAGCGTTGAAAATACGAACGCAATCATGGCTGACATTAAGACTCGCGCCGCGCATTACTTAGCAGAGATTCAACGGACATTTATGCTGACATATTGTACTGTTTATTTTAGCAATTTAATGTCATTTTCCATAGTTTGCAGACAGGTTTGGGAATTCAGTGCAGGCGTAGGGTCTGTTACAAATGCTCAAAAAATCTGCAAGTAGTCTAAAGATTGTTATAAAAAAAAAAAAAAATCAGACACAAAGATTCACTTCTCCGCAGATTGCAGACATGGTAGGCATTTCAAAAGCATTTGCACTGCGCTTTTGGCGAAATAATTTGAAAATGGAGAATCAAAGCACTTGGTGGGCCCACATTTGCTCAAAGAGGAGCAAAACTACACGCATGTTAGGACGGCGCGCAAACTGTTAAAACGATTTCATAGATATGATCAGAAATTATTTATGAATGTAGTAATAGATGATGAGTTTCGGATGCATTATTTCGAACCGCATCGAAAAATATGTAATCGAATTTGGCTTACCAAAATGCAAGACGGCCTTGTATTGCCAAAAGGATTACCAGTGTACCATCTAGACTCTTATCATGGGAGCGCAGTAGCTCAGTGGTAGAGTGCTCGACTCGAAACCGAAAAGGGCCGCGGGTTCGAGTCTTACCGGCGTCACTGCGTTGTGTCCTTCAGCAAGACACATTAAGCCAAGCTTAGTACAGGAAGACCCGTCCCAAACTAACTGAAAGATTGCTGACTGGGACGTAAAAAATCAAATCAAACAAACAAAGACTCTTATCATTATCGGTTACAGAAAATTTTAACTCCACTTATGATTAATATACCCTGATATACAAACCTTTTTATTATATATAACATACTCATGGCAGCAAGCAAACAATCCAAACTGTTCATGCGCCGATCCATAGGGGGTTAGGGTTAGGGTTAGGATCTTTGCTAACCCTAATCCCCCGCCCCTGAATAATCACAAAAATATAGGGTTTCTTAGCAATACTGGTCCGAATCCCCTAAAATTCTCAAAATTCTCAAAGCTACCAAGTCAGCATTCAATGCTGGGTCACAATCGGCACGCCAGCGAAACGCCATTGAAATGACGTTTCGCTGGCGGGTCGATTATGCCCCACTTATAGTGGTATTTGTTTGGATCCTCTATCCCCTAGAAAAGTTCCAGAGTTGGACCCCCCCTGACAAAACTTTCTGGATCCGCGCATGAATTTGCTATAAATACTTACTTTGGTGGCACAGAGATGTGTTATATTATGTCAGCGACAATGCGAGAGTAATATGTTAACATGTGCAGACAAAATTCTTCTCAGTCTGCCAGCGAGTTTGTCATATTAGTAATTTACTTAGCCAGCCCCCCCCCCCCCCCCATGCTTGCGGCTACTTATTTACTTAACTCCCTTCGCTAGCGGCTATAATAGAAATGAATCTAATCTGTTTTGTTTTTGTTTTCAAGATATCAATCTGAAACCACAAGTTCTCTGTGAATCTGTTATTTCAAAATAACTGACTAAAGTTTCAACTCCATACCAGCCAGTAGCCTATTTTGAATATTGCTTTCTTATTGTAAAAAAGAGAAATTTGGAACTTTTCAATTCGATCAATCAGCTTTACTGTGAAGAATCATAGGTTTACATATTGGCAACGAGCCTTAATTCGTTTGGATCTTTCTTATTAACAAATTCATTTGCTATTTTATTAATAGTGTCATACCTACATTGAATAGTTTTAGGAATGAGCAATAGTCTTGCTATGGTTGGCCGCCTGTATGTGGAGATAATCCATGAGCTTCAGCGAGTGGACTATCTTAATGTACAGATTGACAACCAAAGTATAACGAATTAGTACCACCTATTAATAGACTTTTCGCTTACTGTAAAGGCGTCAACTTTATCATTTATATCTGGACGCGGTTCTGCTATTTCATCTCCTAAGGAAGGGAAATCAGGTTTGATTTATTACTTGGTAAAGAGTTAATAAACTTTTTGGGCCGCGCAAACGTGTATGCATTTCATGAAAATCCTAACTAGGCCACTGGCTGGATATGGTTTACCTCCCCCCCCCCAGGGGGAATTTTGTAGACCATATTTTTCTTGAAGCCCAATGTCTTGCAAGGATTTTGCAACATGTTAGCCCTCTGACAATGGCAGCGTTAAGCTGTAACAGCCTGTTACATTCGTTACCCTACAAAATATTTGATAATTAAAATTCTTTTTAAGACTTCAGAAAAGTGCAAAAGATAAGGTAAGATTTCCAAATTGGTTATATTTTCTAAATAAGCTATTACTGGGCCACAGATAATGACATTTGAAAACAAATTTAGTCACCCCCGATGTAGTGTATGTTACATTTTTTCATTGAACCCCCTTTTAAATGATAAATGCATCTAATATAGTTTGTCTTAAATTTTATTGAAACCAGTTTATGTTCATTAATTTGGTATTACATTAAAGAATTTTTATTTACCTTTTCAAAACTGCAAACATTACGTTTCTATCTTATATACTTTTTGAGTTATTAGATGATGAATATGGTACCCCCATATCACAGAAAAATGTAAAATGTAATTCTCCAGGCTTCGCGCTGGCTATAGACCCCACTTCCCCCCAGGGGGAATTTCGTACACTATGATTTCCAGATACTACATTATATAAGCCACAAAATGAAATAAGTTAACCCTCTAAGAGTGGCAGCGTTAGCGGGTAACATCATGTTACGTACGTTACCCGCAAAATAACATTAAATTTTCCTGATAATGTCTCCAACCTGACATATTCACACTTGTTTAAAGGTCTGGCACAGGTTTAAGAACTTCTTATAGCACAGTTACATAATTTTAGCATTTATTTTATAAATGTCTTGAGTTTTAGCCGTTGTATATGTTACTTAGTGTTTCATATGTTATTTCCAAGTATCAGTATGGCAGTTATTGACTATACATGTATTACATCCGTCAGTGAATAAAGTAAATTTATAAGGCTGCTATACAAATGAATTAAAGTTCCTTATTATGGTGACTTACACTATTTTACAGCCCAGGTTACATACGTTACTCTCTGAATACCATTAAACATTCAAGATATGGTCTCCAACATGACCTGCTTGTACTTATTTGCATGCTGGCACAGGTCCATGTACTTCTTTTTACTCTGGCTCATTTGCTGAGGAAGTAACTCAGAACATAAACAACATAAACCCTCTTTTCTTTTATAGAGACTTCAAATATAGTTGACATAATACTCATGGAAAGTTTGTAACATTCAGTGCAATGTGCGAGTAACAACTTAAAAGATCAAAGAAACCCCATCAGGTAGAAGTTCTAGAGCAAATCTTCATATTTTATCCAAGGGTTGTAAAGAATTTTCCCAAACAACTTATTACTCCTCTATCAGATTTATCTTGCAAGGATTTTGCAATATGCCAGCACTCTGGCAATGGCATCATTACCCTGTAACAGCCAATTACATATATTACCCATCAACATCTTTGATAATTTTAGTAAATGACTTCTAAAAAGTGCAAACCATAAGGTAAGATTTCCAAATTGACTATATCATCCAAGTAGGCTATTTTTGCATCACAGATATGGACCTTTGAAAACAAATATGCACCCCAAAGTGTTACGTATGTTACTTTTTTTCATTATTCCTATATAAATGATTTATGAAACTAATATAGTTTGATATTTTTTAATGTGAATGTGCTTGCTACTCATTTTGTATCAAAGAATGTTTATGTACCTTTTGGAAACTGCAAATATTATGTTTCTATCTTTTATAAGGTTTGAGTTGTTGAGTTTTGAACATGGTAACCCCATATCACACAAAATGTGAAATATAATTCTGTGGCTCTTTTGTTAGAGTACAATTAAGATTTCTTTCACCCAGAGGTACTCAATTTCCTTCCCATTTATTTTCCACACATTTTGTCCATATCTGGAAAGCCTCACTTCTTTTCATGGGAAAGACTTGATAGTTCAATCTTTGTATGTACATCTTAAGGACAGAAAAGCAGGGTGGAGGTAAGCTCATGTTCATGCCATTTGAAATAGTCAGTATGTGAGTATGACTTAGGTACTTTTTTTCAGAAACATTTTGTACTGCAGCTTATTCACAATTACATAAATAGCACATGTTAAGGCTTCATATCACTGATGAGTGCCTAGAGCAATTCTTTATTTGTTTTCCTACCCTTCTTAGAATGTTGATGAACTAGTGGGGGAGGGGTTCTCTATCAGTTTGATAGGAATAACCTTTCCGTGGTACTAACACATCGGCACATTGGTAGTGTCACAATCTGTTAAACAGTGTATTACTGTAGATCTCTTCCCCATATTCTGGCCAATGCTGTTGACATTCAGAAGGTGCACCTTTTGTTGCATACACCATTGTTGAGCAAAACACCCAGGTTATCTTCTGCGAGAATGTTTGTAAGACTATAGACTGCCGCTTATACATTGTATATATGTATCAGTGACAAAACCAACATGCCCTAACTTTAGTGCCTGGTTGAATACTGGTGCCATCAGATCCATGAATGTGACAGGAAAAGCTATTATGCTCTGTCGTTACGGCATTAACATCAACGATATGTGCAGCACTACATAGCTAATCTAATGTTGGTTTAATGTGTGATTGCAAGCCATGCTGAAGTTTGGACTTGTCAGTGGAAATTCTATCAGAAGTTGACAATGACCATGTTACAGGTCCCAGAAGGAATGGTAGTGTCAACTCAAGCTCAACATTATGTCCAATAGAAAGAAGGTCATGCTGACCAAAGACGCTCCTTTAAGCTCTCATGTGGCTGTTTATGTTTTGTAAATTGGGCAATTTCTTCTTGCTTGACCTCGCAAGCATCAAAACTTTATAAGCTTGTAGCATTTTATGGGGGATGTGAAAGACAGATTTTTTTAAACTAAAAGTGAGTCAATGAAGTCTGCAACAGTCTCCCTGCCAATGTCATCAGCCTCAATAAGATCCTTAGCTATGCCCGGCTTAGCAGGCACACCGAAAGACAAAAAGTAGAGTTCATAGTCTTCAAAACTAAAACTAAAAGGATTGGTGAAGCCTGAAACTGCCTCTAGTACTCATTCTACTTTGCATCTGAGCAGATTGAATATTTCATCAGCCTATAATATCTCTTTATTGTTTGCCTGATAGTTATGTCAAAAGCATTTCTCAAGCAAAGAACCAATGGTTGTGACACACTAAACCCATTTTGTTCGAGAAGTTCTTTGCATCTGCGATGTGTATCAAATTTATGAGTGTTATAAGTTACACAGGTACATATTGTGCGTAGTTGTTGTGATCGTTTGCAATGAACATTGGGAACAAGGCATACAAATACAGATGACATGCAATTCAAAGTTGTTTTCCTTGTAGCCCTTATCAGTGTCAACACCATCTGAATCATATCCATATACCTTGCCCAGAACTGAGCTGTTTCACAGTGACTGTCTTTCAGAACTTCTGATTTGAATGCATGGTATCTATACTGTTTATGTAAGCAAACAGCTAGGGTTGATAGATCACATTATATTATTAGTTTAAGTCACCATACATTAATAAGGAACTTCAATCTATTTCAGCCTTATAAATTTTCAAAACACTCTGACAGACTTAATACATGTATTGTCAATAACTTCTATACAGATACTCAGAATAACTTATGTATTATTTGGTAACACATATAACAGTTAAAGCTCAAGGCATTTATTAAAGGCATACTTAGAATACTTGTTAAAAGAAGTACTTAAACCTGTGCAAGCATGCAAATAAGTATAAACAGGGCTTGTTAGAGACATTAACTTTAATGTTTAATGCTATTTTGAAGGTAACATACATAACATGGACCTGAAAAATAGTGTAAGCGACCATAATAAAGAACTTTAATTCATTTAAGTAGCAGCCTTATAGAGTTACTATATTCTGTGACAGATGTAACACACGTATAGTCACTAAATATCATACTGATACTCGGAAATAACGCAGGAAACACTAAGTAACGTATACAACGGTAATTACTGAAGACATTTATAAAATTAATACTAAAAATATGTTACTGTGTTATAAGAAGTTAATAAACCTGTGTCAGCATGCATATATGTACGAACATGTCATGGTTGAGACATTATCAGGGAAGTTTAATGCTATTTTTGGGGGGTAACGTATATAACGTGCTGTTACACGTTAACGCTGCCACTCTCATAGGGCTAACATCTTTTATTTTGTGTCTTATATAATGTAGTTTTAGAAAATTATAGTGTACAAAATTCCCCCTGGGGGGAGGGGGGTCTATAGCCAGCTCAAGACCTAAACCGTATACACACTGAACTCACATTTATTAACCATTAAAGCGCATACTCACAAAATGTTTCTTTTTTGTCGTCCACTAAAATATTTGAAGCCTCATAGACAAACAGTGTGGACCCAGATCAGACTGCTCATAAAGGAGCAGTCTGATCTGGGTCCACAATGTTTGCCTCTATGCTTATGTTAAATAGACATTTTCAAATGCAGTTATTTTGCTGGCGTTTTAAGAACTAAATAATGTGTTTTGCGTCTAAACTAAGATAATGGTACAAGATGATCCAGTTACCTTTGAATAAACCACGCCTCATTTTCAGCTTTAACCTATGTATAAACCCCCCCCCCCCCCCATTCCACTGGACGGCGATTCCGCTACGATTCGAAATTTTGGTCAAAATGACACGAATCGTAGCAGAAACGCCAAGAGCGCAGTAGAAGCGCAGTAGAAGCGCCCAGGTCGTAGTAGAAGCATATCGGAATTTCAGATTCTAAATAGATATGATACAAGCGCGCAACGAAAGCGTAGCTCCTTCGCCAAGGTCGTAAGAAGGTCTCAGCTACATCGCCATCAGCGTAGTCAGATCTTCATTGTCGTAGTGGGATCATAGCAGCAGCGTAGCGGAAGGGTAGCAGAAGCGTAGCAGAAGCGTACTGGAAGCCTACTGGAAGCGTCATGTCCCCAAATCGTATGGCTGTCTACGCTTCCGCGGAGATTTGGAATAATTTTAGAGAAAATCCTAGATCACCATAAGCGTAGCGGAATCGCCGTCCAGTGGAATGGGGGTTTCAGGTACACCAGTCCTAATTACGCATTTATGAGGCGCCGTCTTCACAGTAAGCGAAAAGTCAAAGAATACACAAGTGTAGACCTTGTACATTGTACATTATAAGATAATCGGTGCTGAACTTTTGTAAGAGTGATATAAAAACCAACCCGTTACGCCTGGTTTTGATAAAATATGAGATAGAAAACAGACAGACGTATGGACAGAAAACGTTGACGTCATTACATACTTACTGAAAATTTGAAAATATCCCAAAATTGCTAAAATTAACAATAATGATAATAAAGCGCGCAATCGTAGTTTCCTCATTGTTTCTCCAATTTTGAATTTCTTCGTACTGATACAGGCCTGTGCTACCTTATAAAGCAATAATTGCAATATGAGTGAAACCAAGCAAAAGGTACCCTAAGGCGAGTAGTTATATAAAATAAGTTCAAGATCAGCATGTGCTTTCGCAGTCTGAGCACATGCGCGGATCCAGAAAGTTTTGTCAGAGGTGGTCGAACTTTGACAAGGTTTTTTTTATAATTATTTTTTTACTCTTGTTTTACAGTTGATGAGAGGATCCAAATACTATGATAAGCGCGCCATCATCGGCCCGCCAGCGTCGTGCCAATGATGGCCCAACATTGTAGCTTTGTGATTTTTTCAGGTGATCTGGACCAGTATTGCAAGGAAACCCTATATTTTTGTTATTTTTAGGGGGCGTCCGGACTCCCTGTCCCCACCTCTGGATCCGCGCATGGAACAGAGGCAACACTTTTTGCCTTTACTCACCCAAAGAATGTTAGAAGTTAAACAGCATCTCATCACATATTTTAGTTATGCCGACCACTGTTCTTCATTTGTATCATTTCAGGACGACAGGTACCTTTTCACAGACTACCACTTTAAGTTACCTTACCACAGCGTACCACTTTAGGTTTCTTTTCACAGCGTACCACTTTTAGATACCTTTCTACAGAGTACCACTTTTAGGTACCTTTCCACAGAGTACCACTTTTAGATACCTTTTCACAACGTACCATCTTTTGATACCTTTCTACAGAGTACCACTTTTAGGCACCTTATCACAGCATACCACTTTTAGATACTTTTCAACCGAGTACCACTTTTAAGTACCTTTCCAAAGAGTGTCACTTTTAGGTACCTTACCACAGCTTACCACTTTTAGATAACTTCCCACAGAGTACCTTTTTTAGATACCTTTCCATAGAGTACCACTTTTAGACATCTTTTCACAGCGTACCACTTTTAGATACCTTTCTACAGAGTACCACTTTTAGGTACCTTTCCATAGAGTACCACTTTGAGGTATCTTTTCACAGCATACCACTTTTTGGTACCGTTCCACAGAGTACCACTTTTATGTATCTTTTAACAGCGTAACACTTTTAGGTATCTTTCTATAGAGTACCACTTTTAGGTATCTTTCTACATAGTACCCCTTTTTGTATAGAAATCTTGGTAGGTTAAAATATACTTTTAGCTAATCTGAGTTTTACAGCAGAGCCACTTGAGTGCAATATCAAACTGAAAAAATAACGTATTAATTGCACTGAAAATCAACTGACAGTAATATGCACGACCCACGTTGGACGTTGGGTAATTAGAATAAAACTCTAGGTATTTGAATTGGAAACAATGTTCGGGTAGCCGAACTGAGTGTTTCTACATATCTATCAAGGTGGATTGAAAACACGACACAAGAAGAGCTTTTTTAAAAGAAACTACACACTTAAATGCTGGTAAGTTTTCTATCATACAAAGCCAATTTTTATAGATTTCGCCATTAAGTATGACTAAGTAGGACCAGATCTATTGATCCGAACCTGGGACTACTACACAACAATGTAGCATATATCCTTGCAATAAAGGAGCTAATTCCCTAACTTTGTACTTACTTTGTACAACGTATGCAAGGGTCTTGGGATTTATGAAAAAATCTTGGCAAAGCCTAGTCACCGTTTTCAAACCTGTGTCTTGATGATGATAAAATGTATTAGTATGCAAACTTTGATTACAATTATATACCGTGAGGTTCAAGAGTTATGAGCAGTTTCACTGAAAGACCTACATCAGCCAAAATGATGCTTGGCAAAACCTCATCACCATTTTGGATACCAGCCGCTAAAGACTATAAAAAGAAGTAAATCTGTAAAATGTCATCCAAACAGGATTTTAAGGGTTATCTCATGTGATCTAGAGCATATGCATAAATTCACGTGCACGCAACAAAACTAGGAAGAAATTGTGCCTTTTCACAAAATTGACTCAGCCTCTGCTGCTATGCAACAAGTTCCATAAGGTTTTAGGTGATGGAGTTCAGATTCAGTAAGGCATATAATCAGAACAATATCTCAAACAGACGCACTATAAATCTACAAGAGGTGTTTCATGTTTATTTGAACAAATTTGAAACTGCCGTTATTCATTTATTGCCCCTTGTACTGGGTAATAATTGATTTCCATGGAATAGTCTGATCTCCAGGAATACGCAGTCATCAAAAAAATAGTTCTTAATTTTTATTTTCTGGTTTGAAACAGTCTCTGAAGATAAGTAGTCAAATTTTAAGCGTTTAAAAATGCTGTCTGAAACGAAATGTACTAAATCTTTCTCGAACAATTTCTCTAAAAGATATGAAGATTTTCTCTTGGAACCTTTTATATATTGTGCATAGATAATTAAAGTATGTTCTGTTAGAAAATAAAGCATTCCAGTTGTATATTTACTTTTTGGAAGCAACTTGAACATCAAAATTTAGGGTTTACAGTTTCCATAGCAACACTAAATTGTATGCAAAATACTCAAATGCAATATTTGGTGATCAGTTTTATCGGTAATAGATACTTAAAATATCTTAGAAATTAAATAGGCTGTGAGTTTTGAGAATTTGTTTTTCAAACTTCTTCCAAGACACATTTTATACATGAGATGCCCATTTGGGAACTTGTATGGAAGAACTTATTAAGCCCAGTTTCTAACCAAAAACAGGCACAAATAGGCTGTTTCAAATTTTAATAATAGACTGAGTGTGTCTCTAAACTTGAAAGATAAATTCACACTTAAATACATATTTTCTTAGAAGATACACCCGCTTTAGCTCTTAAAATCAGTTAAAAGGGGGTGGGGATGTAATTAGGACCACCGTGTTATGGCGTTGCTTTAAATTGCCATCTTGTCTATTTGGCAATACCAGGGACACGTCCGTTATGCATGAAAAAGCAAAATTTGTTTGTTTTATTTATATGCAAACGCAAAAAATGGAATTCAAATTTGTTCAAATAAACATGAAACAGGTCTCGTACCAAACTTCTTCGTTTTTCTTTTGATCTTCAATGCAATACCCAGTACACTAAGAAACAATACTCTCGTACACTAAACTGATATTTATCAATACTCAGTACACTTATCGTGACTAACTGACCATTGGTTTGTAGCCATATCTTGGTCAAATTTTAAACCTTTGTGGCTGACATTTCCAGTATAAATGTGGCCATTTTAGTTAAGATTGAAAATTCAGATGTGGGAAAGCAGCAAAGGAAGAAATTTGTGAATTCATCTCTTCAAGATGCAATTCCCATCACTCCTGTTGAAGCAAAGTTTTCAGTTGGAAAGAACAACAATATAGATGTCACAAGAACACAGTTCCCACTGACAGTTGCCTTTGCCTGCACAATCCATAAAGTCCAGGGCCTTTCATTGGACAAGTTGGTGGAATCCATAGCTAATGCTTATCAACCACGTCAGGCTTATGTTGATCTAGGCCGAGCACGTACCCTAGATGGCTTGCATCTTCTGGACTTCGATTTAAAGAGAGTGAAGCCAACCCCTGCTGTTGACAAGGAGATGAATCGAATGAGGGAAAACCTGCCTTTAACAACTAGAATGTCCCTTTCTTCAGTGCAGAATTCAAAGTTCTTCAAGATCACCCATATCAACTGCAGATCCCTGGTTAAGCACCTTGAAGACATCAAGCACCATAGAGACCTGCTATCCTTTGATATCATCTGTGTCACTGAGACGTGGCTTAGACATGGACATTCTACAGATAATCTTACCATACCTGGCTTCAAGATGTTTAGGCATGACAGACAGGTAGCTACAAATTGATGCTAAGTCCTGCAGTAAATGCAATTCCAAAGGTGGCTTGGCAGTTTATATCAGAGACCACATCACCATCTTAGATCGACCTGCAGGTGTTTCCCCAACTACGCCAGGGTTTGAAGTCATGACGACTGCTGTAGAGAGTGACATTGTAGGAAATATTATTGTAGTTCTTGTATATCGTCCTCAATATGTTGATCTGAATGAGATGTACCAGGCACTGGAACATCATATACAAAACATAGCTGATGCTGGCTACCCAGCTATCATTCTTGGGGATTTTAATGAAGATCTATTGAAAACATCAACATATGGACACAAAGCACTGACCTCCCATGGACTTAAGCAGGATATCAAACAGCCTACACATATGTTGGTTCTTTAATGGGCCACATCTACACAAATCTAGCAGTCTGTAATGCCTTATACCCCTATTCCACACAGGCCACGAATCGCCCGAATCGCCACGAATTGATTTTTATTGCTTCGGGGGGATTCGTGAGGTTTCAATAAAAATTTCTCCAATCGTGATGTTCTACGATTCAGTCCTGATTCAGATACGATTTCGTTTCGAATATTCGGGGGAATCGGCTCAATTCGGCTGGAATCGCGCAAGAATTCATTACGATTAGCAAATAACATTAGATCACGCTGCACGAAAGTTAAGGAATCAATTACGAATCAGTTATGAATATGCCGAATTCAGCACGAACTGGGCACGAATTAACAGAAATCCGCGACGAATCGCCACGACTCGCGAGATTTTCTCTCACAATAGTTATAAAAAAAGGCCCATCTATGCTTCGGGGGCATCAATTCCAAAATGAATGTTCCTCGTAAAGCAGCAGTAGAATTGATCCTGCAACTTGAGTGTTGAAAACGGCTTCTTATATAGCTAGAAGAAAACAACTACGTTAAAGTCGAAGGGCCCTGGCCCAGACTCTTTGACTTGGAAAAATATGGCAGTTCGGCATTGGCAAAATCACAAGCCAGGAGCTACTGACTGATCCTGATTGTGCTCCAGAATCTGCCAAATCTGTTTCAACTTCTAGGACTGGCTCATATGCGCGTGGTGGGGTAATTAATCTTAGGGAAAATCCTTCTACTATCTCTTCCTTGGTTTTATTGCTTGGTTTAATCTCCCGATTCCCCACGAATGAGCTAAGAGTAGCTATTATTGCCCAAAAACGCCTCTGAATCGTTTACGATTCAGTTACGATGTCCAAGAATGCCTTAGGAATTTGGTACGAACCACGCACGATTTTTCGAATCGGGGAATTCGTGGCCAAAGATTTGAACAGTTCAAACCTTTTGAGCCGAATTCCCGATAGACCTACGAATACGGACTGTGCGAATCAATTAAGATCTTCACGAACTGAGTACGATTCAGACACGAATACAAGTGTTTGTCAATTTGTGGCAATTCGGGGGATTCGGGGCCTGTTTGGAATAGGGGTATTACATGGGGTAATACCCACAAACTACTCTGAACAAACGCTGTCTACCTTGCTATTGGCTCTTCTGGAGATGCATACTTCATATTCACTTCATTCAAACTTTGCAGCTCACCCCAGAAGCCAACTGTTAATCATATCCCTTCAACATCAAAGTCAAAACCTGCAGCTTGTCGTACAAAACCACTCTCTTCCACATGTAAGTCAACACGTAGCAGCAATCAAGATCCCATTCTGCTGCATGTTCAGCCACCATCCCTAGAGGAAAAAGACCTTAACTCTTCAACACTTGACGATGGCAGAATGTGGCAGATTTCTTTGGGGTTACTATCAAGAATGTTGCTGCAGTAAACCCTGGGTTGTATGACCATAGATGGAGGCAGATTTCACAACGATAACTCCCAGACACCAGACAGTCGCATTAATCTTATTGAGCCTGGTGGGAACTGCTTTTTCAGGGCCATCAGTAAGGAGCTTCTTGGAAGTGAAAAATACCACCACAGGATACGCAAACGTCTTTGTCAGTTTATGGAAGACCATCGTAATTTTTTTCAATAATGGGATGTCCAAGGTGCAGAACATTTTGACCAACACATCAGGACAATGAGGAAGGCCAGGACCTGGGCCACAGAGATAGAGATAATAGCTGCTGCCACATTCTTCAACACATCACTTTATGAGTTCACTGAGGAGTATATTGAGAACAATAACACCAGCATGAAGTGGATCAGGTTCCGTCCACTACAGCTTAGCCCAGAAGACCCTCCGGACGATGGTTGTCCTGTGGAAGGGAAGATCTACCTCCACCATACCTGTGGTGACCACTACGACAGAGTGTACTCACTGCCTCAAGGTAGGCATTTTTTGTAATTTATAATTTATACGACCAGGAAATACCGCAACCAAAAAACTGCAGACAAACCCATGGCACCACAAGGAAGAGCCACACAACAATCACCAGGAAGACAAACAAAGCAAATCAACCAGCTCTCTTTCTTCCCCATTTTTTAAAATGTACATTAAAAGTTGTTCATAACATCATTGGTTATAAGGATTCACTGCTTGTATATTTAAGTTTCTGGTTTTATAGTCTGTGATACACTTACAGTCTTTTAAACCTCTGTTATTAGGATCTTCTGGTTATGACAACAGAGTTTAACCGATCCCAAGAGGACCATTATAACTATGCTTTATTTTTTAGTAAAATTTATATGCATAGTGAATTATAGAAAAAAATGAAAAAAGTGCATAATTGGAAATGTGGAGCTTTTAGAGATTCTAAGATTTCTATCTGTGGGTAGTTTATGTTAAAGCTCAAGTATTCTGTGACAAGCATTAAGTTTTAAAAAAAATGTTTGTCATTTAAATCTTAATAGACTATAGTTATTGATATCAGCAACTTTTAATTTAATAAACAAAGAAAACAGAAAGCCACTTCTAAATAAACTTTGTGTCAGTTTATTGACATATATTTTATTGTAATAAAAAATTTCCAAATCAGTGATTTTAATTTTTTTTTTCTTTTCATTCTGTTTCAGGCAGTTTGAGTGCAGCATAAACCCAAGTCTACATAAACTTCCTTGTAAATAGCTGTATATAACAGATTGAGCTGTTTAGGTTTGTTTTTGGTACGTTACTGTATTTTAAGGTGATTTGTAATTACTGTAAAGTTGTCTGAAGATAGTTACAATATAATAATATGGGCAATTAATAAAATCATTATTCGCAGCTTTAAAAAAAGCAGCAGGATATTTGGATCACCTCTGTCCGTTCTTCTGTTATGCTCTCTCCTTCTAAACCAGCCAAATTTGCTGTGTAAGTTACTCAGTTACATGAATGGGGCTTCCTACAACGTGGGGATTTGCGATGGCACTCCATCGAATGCTCGATCTAGTTTTTTTTTTTTACATTTCACTGACGCATTTCTGCATGGGTTTTATTCGGATGAAGACTGTTCGATTGTGTAATAGCTAGAAATAAAACTGCCATTGCTTTCTTCTCATGAGCCGGTTTTTGCTCCAGAAAAATTAAATTGCTACCAGCGGAGAATTTTTTAATCAATCAGCTTTTAAGTAGGTTATAAACATGAAAAAGCAGAAGACTTCCTGGATATTGTGAAGAATGCCAGCGGGCTACATATTCATTTATTGAATGATAAATATTAGGCACTGTGTGTATAATTTCTAATATCTGATTTTGAATTCGTAGTGGTCGTTCTAACTTTTTTCTTTGCCGCTTCTGATATCCTTTGCAAGCTGTTTGGACCCAGATCATGACCGACATAACGCCGGTCCTGATCCTGATCCAAAGCGTTAGACACTCTGATAGTGTTCGTGAAATTATTTTTTTAAAAAGTTTATTTTGAAAAAAAATCAGCCGACGACAAAAAAAGTGGATAAAGCTACCGAGCATGCAAAGGGCTAAGCTACAGTGATTGTTTGCTGGGTTGCTTAACGTCCCAGTCAACAGCTATGGTCATGTCGAGACATAAAGCTGCAGTGATAGAAATGATAAGCTTATATGAAGATGGTACTTTGCCCATATTTTTGTCAATCTTTAGACGTAATAGTGTACGCAATTATCCAATGACATGGGTATATAACTTTTCTCTCGTGTGGCCAATGGTATACCCCTGCCAATGGTGATATTCTAGATTTTTTATATAAAAAAAACTTCATTAACTCTTCGCGTGCTGCATATTTTGTCGCCTGTTGATTTTTTTTCTAAATAAACTGTTTTCTTCAATATATTTTCACATGAATACCATTTGAATTCAAACAGTTTGGATCTACATCAGGCCAGACCCTTTGACGGGCCTCGAGCCTGATCTGGGTCCAATCTGCATGTACATGCAATCAGCAGACGACAATAACAGGCAAAAGTTAAATTGTAATTCACTGGTCGCCTATTATGTATACGGCACCAAATGCTAGGCCCAAATAACATAAAGCAAATTGATACACTTACACCCATTCTACAATCACACTCATACAATTCCATTCAACCCATTTAAGCCGAGTGGAATTTCCCAGTCTTGCCAAGTGTATTGTAGCTTAGCTCTTTGCATACATGGTATTTTTATTTACTTTTCTTTGTCGTCTGCTAACTTTTTTGCAAAATTAACTTTTTCGAAATATTCTTTCAGGAACACTATCATAGTGTCAAACGGTTTAGATCCAGATCCAGAAATAGACATTGAAGATGGTCTGGGATATTATATATTTGTTCTGTCTTGTGTTTGCTATGCCTTTGTACGCGTCTGTTTATATGTGCCTTGTGGTAACCTGCTGGGAAAGGGCTGACCTCTTGGCTATCGTTTGTGGTGTCTGCTGTGAGTTTGTTACTTTCCCATTGGTATCCTGGGTCAGGTGTGGTACTTGATTGTATCGATTCCTAAACTTTGCACCCTTACTTTAATACATCAAGGTATCCAAATGTTTAATTATATAGCCAACAAATGGTTTGCAAGGATAAGCATTATGGGTTGTGGGAGTTGTATTGTATAACGGGTGTAAAAATCATATTCGGAGCAAAACAGCCATTACTTTCTTCCATAGCTAATTCAAATGATAGTATGGCATTACTTTTACATAACACAAAACTGTATCATAGAGCTTTCTTCCTGGCCGCGAGATTACAAAACTTGTGTCGTGCTGAACTCAACTAAGCATGAAATGTATCATGCTCATAAATGTTAAAATACCAAGAATTCATAAGCATGATAAATACAACATCTGATAGTTTTTCAAGCAAAAATATAATTTTTTCAGCATTTTAAGTTTTATAAGCAGCTGCGTATTCATGCCCACTTGAGTTGAGCATGAACACAGTTTTTAGCCTTGGGACCAGCTAAGTCATAAACCTGCTCATCTATGGATACTAGTATCGAAAACATTATTTTTTCGATTTGGATGTTCCAATATTTATTACAACAAGCAGCATTTGCGGAGATCGTTCTGGGGATCTGTGTTTTATTAATTACTATATTATTAAAAAACATGTTTAGTCCACTTGGTCTTTGCTTTGTCCTGGTCCAAAGTATTTTGAGTAATCACATCTTAATCTGTAGTTATTGCTAATGTCCCATTTTTGGGGCACCAGGCGTAATTGGGTTAATGTAATTGCAGACAGAAATTTGCATTTGTTATGTGCACAATCCATTTGGCTGTTATTCGTTGATCAGTAATTTATTTCTAGGTCTCTAGGATAAGATGATAAATTACCATGAACAACGATAAAACGCATTCCTAAGGTGCACAAGGCATGCTTCCCCAATCACAGATCATAATTTTCTTAACTTTCAACCTGCTAGCGTTATCTGCTGATAAACTTTACAAACAGTTTGGACCCAAATATATTCAAAATATTTACCATTTTAATTGCAATTCTGAAAGATTTTTACGGAGGGGCATAAATTTTCATGAAACCATACAGATGGCAAACTGTATGCAAAAATACCCAGTTAAAATAAGAAAGAGGGCAAGATCAGGAATCAATACAATCAATCATCACACCTGACCAAGCATACCAATGGGAAAGTGACAACTTCAAAATTAGACATCACAAACGAGAGCCAAGCCAGCAGGTGACCACAAGGCATAGATAAACAGACGTGCACGAAAGCGTAATAAAAACAAGACGGAAATAACATAAACGATCCACAAACGAAGCACCACATTGGAACGGTCAGTAAACCTATTTTACTGGAGGGCTTAACCGGTTTCACGGCGCAGCAACCTCACCCTTAGTTCAGATGTGGATTAAGACACATAGATGTTTGGTTTGCATGAAAGACCCCTAACTTATCAATGCATCATTTCCTAGAACATATAAATCGAGATATAAAATGGAGATAAAGAAAAGATAAGGACTAAACAATATATGAAACTGAATACCGGATCAAAAGAAATCCAACATATAAAAGCAGGGTTTCATGAGATTTAGTTCAACCGATAGAAATATATAGGGTAGCCTATTTGGGGGATCATTCAGTGAAAGACAACGTGTATCGTGACAGACATGTATATTAATCTGAGTGGTCGTCCAAAGTCAGACTTTTTAGCGATCATAAAGGGCTACCGGCACTTAGATACTGGTTACTAGAATACGTTGACAAATCCTTCATTCCCTGAAACCATATACAGGGGGGGGGGGGGGGTTGACCTTGTAATTTACAGGCCACATACATGTGCTATATAAATATGTTAAATACATTGTGATGGACTGTTAGATGTTTGTCGTTTTGACCCTGGTATTACACAATAATTACGTCCAGCCCATATGATAATTACGAAATTTACCATATTGTGAATTATAGCTATTAACACAATGTGTAGGATGTTTGATTGCGGAGCTTAACATTCTCATCTGTCTGACAACACCACGCATTAATTGCGATAATTTGATCGTTGTTATGGCGTAAAATAATTCTCTCAACCAAAAAACTTCGAAAATTTCACATTTGTTTAGTAACACGTTTAAGCATGTTAGAAACCTAAGCTTGGTTATCATGGTTAGTATGCCTTAATCAATAATGACTGTGTGAAGTGTAGTGGCTCAGATGGTACAGCTTTGGACTGGGAATTAGATAATCGAAGGGTTGCTAGTTTGAGACTCATAGCCGTTGTTATTGCGTAACATTATTCTCTCAATCGATACACTTCTGTTAAGTAATACGCTTAAGCATGTGAGAAACCTAAGCTTGATTATTATGGTGAAAATGTTTCCCCGAATCTTTCATGCCTGTGTGGAATGCAGTGGCTCAGATGGTACAGCGTTAGACTGGGAATTAGATAATCGACAGCGTTTAAATGGCGTTTCGCTTGCGGGCCGATGATGGCCCAACATTGAATGCTGGCTTGGTAGCGTTTTAATTGTTCAGGGGATCTGGACCAGCATTGCTAAGAAACCCTATATTTTTGGTAATTTTCAGGGGGGGGGGTCCGGTTCCCCTGCCCCCTCCCCCTCTCTGGATCCGCGTATGGCTAATTAGAATTAAACTAGATATTCAAATTTAAAGCAATATTCAGATGGCTGAACTGAGTGTTTCAGCTAATCTATCTAGACACAAGAGTAGCTTTTAAAAAAAGAAACTAGACTCTAAAATACTTGTAAGTTTTCTGTCATACAAAGCAATTTACAGATTTCGCCGTAAATTTTGACTAAGAAAGACCAGACCTACTATTTATCCTATCCTGGGACTACTACGCAGCTAAGTAGCAGAAAATTCAGTTTTCATCGAATTTCAGAAGAACTATTTATTCTTAAGAAAATGTGAACTTTTGATTACTGTATACCTCTACCATATTAACCTGATCCTGACCTTTATGCATGAATAAATTATTACAGTACTAACACTGAATATATAGCTTTTCGTGATGGATCGTGTGCAATCGGTATGTTTCGAGCAATTACGGAAATAAACGTCTTGGTACAATTGGGATGAGATCCATTGATAACTCAATGTAGTTGTACTTTCCACGGTAGTCTTGTGGTTTGTCAGCATAGCTACAGATACTTTAATTATGGGTTCGAATCCTGGTCGACGCAACTTTTTTTATTACATTTTTCTTTGTTTTCATGTCAAAGAAATGCACATAAACACAAAAATGTAAGTTCACGCTTTCTTTGGAAATGTAATGACTAACAACTTCTTAATGCTTGGAGTTAGAATTTAGTTTGCGAATAGGTCTACACCCGTGCTCTTGCCTCCAAAGCAAAATAAATAAGTATTTGCAGATCGTATCATTTCTCTAAAGAACAGCAAGGAGGTCGATATATGAGCCACGACATGAGATTTCCAAAAATGTGGTATGTGCGACAAGCAAAGGCGCAGACCAGCATGCGCATATGCACAGTCTGATCAGAGCCTTTCCTAGTCACTTGAATATTCTATGCCTGGTAAGCTAATGAATTAACAGCATTTAGTTTCAATTCTTAAAAGGAGGGTGCACAGACTCATCTGCACCTATTCGTGTCAAAATGCCACATTGTTGGAAATATCATTTCGCAGCTCATATCTTAAAAACTGTAGAGGCGACAGGTGAAGTACAGTGTTACGGATCCTACGAGTGAATGTTATTGTCACCAAAGAGATCAAATTAATTAAAATGGAGAAACAATTTTGCAAAAGGAGAAAATTTAATAAAAATAAAACAAAAGTTTTTAAAGTAGTTACAAAAATAAATGTCGCGTGCAGGATTCGAACTAACAACGCAGAGCTTACAAATATAAGTGTGCAATATTCACGTGTTCTATCCACTGAGCCACCCAAGCAACTGATAGCCAATTGATCTTTATAGCGGTATATACATCTATTGTGTTGAAAAGTACCACGTGCATTTCCGTATTAGTCGTACGATGAACGCCGAAGATGTATTTAGATGCTCAATCGGCTGTGAAATTATGTTAATGATAAAGGCCAGGATCAGGTTAATATTTTCAAGGTATATCATATTATTACGACTTTAGAGCTCTGTTGCACCCGTTAATGTAACTGCTACCGCTAGTGTAAACGTTGACAATACCGGGAGATATAGCTCCCGTTACTGTAAACGCGTTTACAATAACGGTACCGTTAGTGTTAACATTGACAGTAACGGGAGTGATCTCTCCCGTTATTGTCAACGTTTACACTAATGGGAGCGTGTAATGATCATATGTATGATATCAACGCATCACAATCGGTAGAAAAATGGGGAAGTTATGGGCATTTAAACAACTCAATATGGCCAACATTTAGCCGCCATTTTGAATATTTAATTAGTTTTCAGATTTTTTTCAGCTGCTTAATTTTAAGTTATCGATACTATCACATCATCTGTGTTTCAGCAGATATGCAGCTTTATACAAAATGAAAATGTTTTATTAAAGATAATTGCAAGTAATCCATTGGTTTGTCTTATATTTTGATTACGCACATTTACTTAGCTTTCTCCCTAAGTATCATGCAGGCCCAGTAGAAAAGCTGTTAAGTGACTTTTTCAGAATGCAAAAAAGTTGGCGCAATAGATTCCTTATAACATAAAAGTCACATAGCCAAAGGGAAGCGGTTATTGTCATGCCGTTACCATGGCAACGAGCAGTTAAAGATTTTGCCTCCAGAAGCATGTTTTCTAGTTTTGGAATAATGAAAAATTACACCTTTTGAAGACAAAGCAGCCTATTTATCTTTTAAAGTCTAATGGTTTATGCTGTATGAAAAAAATCAATAAGGTATTAACTTTCAACGTCACAAATGAAAACAGGATAGAAAACTTGCAGAGTACGTTTCTATGGCAACGAAGAGGGGCTATCTCTATAATATTTTTGGAGGCTTAAATTGACAAATTTCTATCCAAATTATCTTTTTACAGCAAAAGTGAGATTAAAGGTGTCAGCATAAGGAATATACACTAATGCCTTGTGTCTTAAATGAAAGAATAAAAAAGGTCAAAATGTTTCTATAATCGGTATCCAGGGCAACCAAAGTAGCAACATAATAGCAAAATTGGAAAAATGCCTAACTTTATGGAATAAAATGACCAACAAACACATATGTGTAGACATAAGTTTATATAGCATACGAAGCATCGATACAAACTTAAAAAGTTGCACACACGCTAGTTTGGTTTTGTGTCTCAATTTGGTTTCCATGGCAACGTGAATATTGCTTCTGGCCTGAAATTGCACTTTTTGACCATTTTTTTAATGATAGATGTTGAGACAGGAAATATCAAAAGGGATGAATTTTATTTTAGGGATATCCACTGATGCAAGGCGTCAGTAATGAAAAATAAATATGTTCAAAATATTTCTTTTTCCTTGTTACCATGGCAACCAAAGTTGGTGGGGCAGCCATGTATGAAAAAAGCCTATTTTTAGCATTTTTGAACTACTACAGCCATTCCCCAAGCGTACATAGAGACATATACAATTAATGGTAAGTTCTAAATGGTATTAGCTTTCATAAAACGCGAAATTATGCGTAGATTTCACCACCTTCTGGGGATAACCATGGAAACAACCAGAGTACTGTCGCAAAATAGAGATTAAATAAATTGCATCTTAAAGTGGTTAAACATTTCCAGTTGGATATAATTCAAGTTTTAATATGTTTAAAAGATAGTTTTGTTGAGATATATTTACATTATCAATATGATTCCAGCAAAACTAATAAGTTTAGTTTGATATAGTAACATTTATAGACGTTAACAGTGGGTGGGGTAACCAGATATATAACCAAAACGCGTTTTAGTGATTTCTAAACAAGTTTTCCTAATAGTGGTGGGGACGATGGCATATTTGCATTCTGCCAATACTTGATTGGGGCCTCCAAGTTTTATAGACTGTAAAAACAAGTATGAGGTATACCTTTTTCTCGCCGTTACCATGGAAACAAATTCAGGCTTGTTGTAAAATGGATATTAAATATATTGCGCCTTTAAGCAGTTAAATGTACAGATGGTTATAATGTAAGTTTCAATGTGTATAAAAGATAATTGAGTTGAAACATATTAACATTATCAATATGATTTAAGCAAAATTAATAAGTAAAGTTTTATTTGGTAACAATTATAAACGTTGAAAGTGGGTGGGGTAACCAGATATATAAGAAACATTTTTAGTCATTAATTTTTTTCTAAGACAATACAGCCTATCTATCTCTAGATGTGTTAAAGTGATTCCAACTAATAATAATATGTTTTGAATTAGCTAAAAGGAGAATTGAGTTGAGTCTTATTGACATTATCAATATGATATGAAAACTGAATAATTTGTAAAATTACAGTCCTTTAAAGTGGGTGGGGTAATCAGGTATATAACAAATCTTATTTCAGTAACTTTTAGCAAGAATGCCAAATAGTGGCAGAGATATTGACATATTTGAATACTGCCAATATGTAATGGGAACTTTGAGTTTCATAAATTGTTAAACATGAATTTGGTTTTACCTGCTTCTGCTACCTGCTTCTGGTTGTAACCATGTATCAACAATCACAGGCCTTTTGCAGAATTGAAATGAAATTGATTGTATTTAATAGTTATTATATTACAGAATTTGATGTGCATAAAGATAGTTGAGTATAAAATTTTAGAACAAGCTGGTTGCTTTGCATAATTTGTCTTCCTGGTGTCTCATGATGATTGAACGGCTCTTCCTCGTGGTGCCTCCTGGTTGTCTGCGGTTTGTGATTGTGGTATTTCCTAATCATAATTACTTACTATTTTGGATAAATCAATTTAAAATGATTTTAAAGCTTTGAAGCCAAAACAAGTTTATGTTTTTCTGTATAGTACAGTTATTGTTTCCATGGTTACGACCAGGAAGTGGTAGACGGGATGCATGTTCTTTTATTGTATGAAAGGTGAATACCATTTAGAACTCATCAATAATTGTATGCACCTCTTAGTAGACAGGGAAAATAATTGTAGTGGTTCAAATGTAGTGGTTGTATTCCACAAAATAGAGTTTTCCAATATTGGTTACCCCACCCACCTTTGGTAGTCTGGAATGATTTGAACAAAGATTATATTTGGTTTATTTATTATTTCAATCTACTCCCTTTGAGGTATAATGTTTCAGCATATAAAGATCAGAATCAAAATTGGTGTGTTATTGGATATGTGAATGTGCCAAAATGTCTTTTCACATTTTGGCCATTTTAGGCCAAATTTCTTCTTTTTGGTTAACATGGCAACGAGCAATAAACTGAGAGAACGGAACATAGCTTACTAAAATTAAAAATACACTAATGTGGCCATCTAAAAAGAACAAGAAGTAAATGTAATCAAAGGAAAACTCATATCAGCCTGAAAGGTTTCAATTTCACATTTTTCCTTGGGCAAATCTCAGTATTTGTCATATATTTTTGCCATAAAGTCAAAGCTTTTGTGGCATTTCCTGTAACTGTTGCCATGGTAACTCTAATCTGGAGTCTTTAAAACTATTATTTGTGTATTTGTATAACAGATATAGATTGTGTAAAATATGTTGAAAATTATTCATATTTTGTCATGCTGGAAGGAGGTAGTTTGCATCGAATATGCCCTTTTTGTTGAATATGCCATTTTTGGTGAATTCGCTGATTTTATGATGTTTGGTTGCCATGGTAACATGAATTGAGATAATTCATCTGTAAATTTGAATTTGATGTTGAAAATCAGGTGCTGGTTACGTAATATGTGCTTAAATAATCAATTTGATCCGTTGTTTAGGAGAGATGTTTTGCTTTGAATATGCTCTTTTTTGTAAAAAAATTGACAATCTGATTGTTTGGTTGCCATGGTAACCTTTATTTAAATAATTTCATTATTTTCAATTTTTCGTTTTTACTAAACAGATGTAGACTTACCAGAATGTGTTTACATAAAACATTTTTCTGTTTGCAAAAACAAGATAATTTGCATTAGAATTGCAGTATTTTGTAAAATTCTGACGGTCATCTAGTTCCGATGCCATGGAAACAAAAATTATAACTATTTTGAGTTTTTTATTTATGGCATTTGTAAATCAGACATGGGTTATTTAGACACTATAAATGTCGTTCATATACAGCTTTGCTGTCAAAAAGTATTCAGATGTAAAAAAGGTCAATTTTTAGAGTTCTGAAAATTGGTTTCCATGCTGAAAATTGGTTTCCATGGTGACACGTTTGCTGCTAGGGAACATAATACAAATGGCATGTTTCATTTTTCACTAAAATTGTGTGTACAACTAATGTGGGTCTCTAAACAGACCTAGTAGTTAATGTTATCAAAAGAACTTGTAACACAAAAGCCAGTCTGAAAAGTGTCAATTTCACAAATATCCTAGGGCAAATTTCATTTTTCGTAATATTTCTTTGCTACAGAGTAATATCGTTTTTGGCAATTCCTGTTGCCATGGTAACTATAATCAGGAATTTTAAAAACTAAAATTTGTGTTTGTATTGCAGATGTATACTATGTAAAATATGTTTAAAATTATTCCTGTTCTGTTGTGCTGGAAGGAGATAGTTTGCTTTGACTATGCCCTTTTCGTTGAATATGCCATTTATTGTGAAATTGCTGATGGTATTATGTTTTGGTTGCCATGGTAACATGAAAAGAGATAATTCATTTGTAAATTTGAATTTGATGTTGAAAGTTAGGCGCTAGTTACATAATGTGTACATAAATAAACAATCAAATCCTTTGTTTAGGGGAGATATTTTGCTTTGAAAATGCTCATTTTTCGTAAAATCACGGACTATCTGATGATTTCGTTGCCATGGTAACCTATATTTAAATAATATTATTATTTTATTTTTTTGGATTTTGTAAATAAGATGTATACTTGCCAGAATGTGCATAAATTATCCATATTTCTGTTTGCATAAGCCAGCTAATTTGCTTTGAAATTGAAGTATTTTGTAAAATTTCTGACGGTCAGTTAGTTCGGTTGCCATGGAAACAAAAATTATAAACATTTTGAGTTTTTTTTTATTCATGGCATTTGTAAACCAGACATGGGTTATTTAGACACTATGTATGTCGTTCATATACAGCTTTGCTGTAAAAAAGATAATCAGATTTGAAAATGGTCAATTTTTAGTGTTTTGGAAATTGGTTTCCATGGTGTCCCATTTGTTGCTAGGCAACACAATACAAACGGCATATTTCATTTTTTACTTCAATTTTGTGAACAACTTATGTGGTCCTCAAAAGGGAGCTAGCAGTGAATGTAATCAAAATAAAACTAGTTTCATAAAAGCCAGCCTGAAAAGTGTCAATTTCACAATTTTCCTTGGGCACTCCCCAAATCTCCAAGAAATCTTAATTTCCGGTTTCCATGGCAACCACTGTCAGAAAAAGGGAATGCTTTGTTTTGTTTAAGTTTTTCTACAAGTCTGATTAAATGGAGGTAAAATTATTAATTTCTCTGACTATTCACTTATCATCATCTGCATGATTCTTAGGGAGAATGCTAATTAATTAGGCTGTGTGACGTCACTAAGCCTACAATATCACCGCTTCTATTACAGTCCATGTGCAAATATTGAAACGCCCACAACCTCTACGTTTT
This sequence comes from Loripinus fragilis, assembly GCA_964019695.1. Classification (NCBI taxonomy): domain Eukaryota; kingdom Metazoa; phylum Mollusca; class Bivalvia; order Lucinida; family Lucinidae; genus Loripinus; species Loripinus fragilis. The sequence goes on from CAXHUL010000145.1 coordinate 37,004, forward strand.
TCAACCGATTTAGATGAAACTGGTATCAAAATTTATGCTTTATTAATATCTTTCATATGAAATATAGTAAACATCAGGGTTGCCGTCCTCTTCAAAAAGATAAAGCAAAATTAGTTAACCACGAAATATATATAGGTCAGAGTGACCGATACTAATTTTAGGACAGCATTCAGGTCATAATTATTTGCAATCATCAAGTATCATTTTAATCACTTATTAACGTATTAAATTGGCCTGTTATCGGAAACCACCCAGAGTATCTATCTCGCTGTTGACGGAAAAGCTTAAATGTTAACAAACGGGACAGACTCCAATGAGTCTCATTTATTGCTAATGTCATATTTGCATGGTACGATTCTGCAGTTGTAGATAATACTTAAATATGGACAATGTAATAGACGCAGCTAAATTTATCAATAGACACGTACCTTAGCTACCGTTCGACAATGGCGTGTACCCAGGTTTGACTACTCGTTGGAGGAGTCGGATCACGATCAACGTGGTTAGAAGCCAAAACCTCCAATATTTGGATCTTCCCCCTCCACTTCCACCAAATGCTCATAAACTATTACGCTGTCTATGTGAGGTGCACATATTGTCATCATAACTTTTTCTATTGTATAGAACTGGTCCGGTAGTACTTCGGTAGATAAAGACTGCGGCTTTAATGTTAGTAAGCAGGACAGACTCTGATGCGACGCTACCTTTAATCGCCTCTTACATGGGTCTACATTGTTATGTTCTCTGATTTCACATTTGCAGTACAACTGCCTGATTCCCCTATGAGCATTGCTTAGAATTGGCGTGAACCAAATACGTGTATGCATTTATTTGTAGATTGACTATGTAGTACGGAGAACGCAAATCATCCCAGTCACTTTCCTGATATTCGATTATATATATTTGTATGTGGTGTCATGTTGGTTGCAACTCTGTTATCATATGTTGTTTTACAAAATTGGATATGCACAGGTCAAGATAATAAAACACTTAATCACTTACTTACTATTCATGATTTAAATAGTTATCGAGATATAAGGCAAAATCACTGGACCTTGATAAAGTATGTTAAACTGGTCTTAATCCAGCTGTCAATGTCAAAAAGTTGGTTCATATGTCTGCGAAAAATGATCATCTCTTGTATTTTTTTCATAATGTTGACACTAACGGTTTATACTGTTTATTGGGTCTGTATTATCGCCGCTTAGTGTAAACATGGTCCTGTTTACAGTAACGGGGCGATATCTCCCGTTATCATAACGTTTACACATACGGGAGCGTTTACACTAACGGGTGCTACACATCTCTCCAAGGTTATATAACCTAATAGACATTGGTACAAATTTACTCGGACTGGGTGCGAGAAATTAATTACATCGCTTGACGACGTCACAAATTTGATAAACGGATTGTGCTATGTTTATATCTAGGCTGGTATTATAAAAAAGAAAAGCACATATTTATTGATTTAATAAGAAATATATAACATTTATACAAAAAAATACCTTACCAATTTAGCTCACCCGTTCCCCTACCCTTACTTTCATACACACAAAAGTGGCGTGACTAGTAACTAGGGGTGCAATAAGTTGACTACTTTGAGCCATTAACCCTTTTTATACTAGAGGATTCTTCCCACTTGTTTGATACGATAAATACGGTATAGTCCATCGGTCATATCTAGGGGTTTCAGGTTATAATTTTAACAAAAAATATTCTAATTTGATTAATCTAAAAATATTTTTACCTTGACAGACAGTGTAGACCCTGATGAAATGCCGCATTATGTGGCATTTCATCTGGGTCTTCGCTGTTTGTTAAATTACCCATTTAGGGGTTTCCCTTATAAAAAGGGTTAAGAATAGGAATAAGCAAAATGTAATCACCCAGGTCAACCACATAAGAACGTCTTGATCAGGGTCTTTACTGTATGCTTACAAAATGTTCAGTGAACATTTGAATAGAAATAACAAAACTCCACCCAAAGACCCTTAGACTGGAAGTGGGCTCGTCCATTTCACATGGTTGGGGATTGCCTTTCATCATTTAAATTAATAGGTTAAAGAAAGGAAATTATTTAATGAACTTAACCCTTAAATGGCCAAGAAAAAATGCACCTGAAAATGTCTTCTACAGAAGTCGTCTGCTGCAAATAATTGCCTAACATTACTGACGAATTTACGTATAGAAGCAAATAGCGTGGATCCAGTACAGACTGCTCCGATAGGAGCAGTCTGATCTGGGTCTACATTTTTTGCCATAGAGGCTTCTTAAACATTTCAGCAGACGAGAAAAGCTGACGACTTTTGTTGTGATTGGCGCTTTAAGGGTTAACTTGCTTCTTTAAAACATCAGGGACAGGCATAAGTGAACGCTTCCTTAAGCGTTGTCAGATTTAAAGGTACATGGAACACAGTATGTAAACTGAAATAAACATCCTGTACCCGTTCCTCCTAGCTCTCGCGTTTATACATATGAATTACAGCACTCGTGCGTAACCAGTTGTCAGAAATCGTGATGTGAGAGTTGTTGGTACAGCTGTAATTGCGAGGGCCCACCTATTAAAAATCAATCTTAGTAACTGTTACAGTTATAACCATGTAATCATGTACACATGTGATTGCCAATCCCACTATAACCATGCAAACTGGCATTTAAGCTCGTTTTCGGCACAGAACGGCTCTGATTGTGAGCAAGTCGTTTTTTAACAAAGCAAAATGCAAAGGAGGAAACCGTTAAAATCATGGAATAAAACGGAATAAAATAGATAAAATGGATTTTCTTACCATGTTCGAATGTGTATTGTTTGTATCGCTAACAATATAAATCGAAACGTGTACATGTACCTAAATACACTAATTTTTTCCGACTACTGGTTTCGCACGAGTGCTGTTATTCATGTTTATAAGGCGAGAGCTAGGGGGAACGGGTACAGGATGTTTATTTCAGTTTACATACTGTGTGGAAGCGTCTCCTTGTAGAACTTTAAAAAATGTTGTTTTTTTTATCTCTTTTCCTACAAGTGTCGTCTGCTGAAAATCTTTGTAAACAGATTGGACTCATATCAGATTGGTCCTGACCTGGATCCAAACTGTCTGAAAAGTTGAAGGAATTTTGATTTTGAAAAAATGTTCATTTTGACTTAAAAAGAATCAGCAGATGCCCAAAAGCATGCAAAAATGCCCATCTTGCAAAGTGTTAAACAGCGGACACCAGAACCAGACGCAGAATGTGGTGATAACTTTCGAATACGTACATTCAAGGCTAGCAAATTAAATCCATGAGCGTTAATACATCTTAAAGCTGCATAGTCTGTAACTTTTTATCTTCTAATTTTAAAAATAATGTTTTTATTTTTCAAGAACACAGTAAAAATACTCAAATTCAGGTAAACATTTTACCATTTTCGTAAATATTAACAAGTTATCACTATCCAAACAACTGCATCTATGTTAAAATTCAGCGGTCTAGAATTATTGGAGGGACGCAAATAATTACCAACAAGAGAAAAATACACCTATTTGATAAGATAATTCACTATTCCATGCAGTTTTCAGTTGTACTGAACATTTTATAGTGAAAACATAGCCTACTTCTACTTTTACAAATGATTTAAAACGAAAATATTTTTTTTTCAAAAAATGTTCATAGTTACAGAGTATGCAGCTTTAATGGTGAAGGTAGTAAATGCTGTAAGGATATTTAAAATATATATATTTTAATATGAGCAGGTAATAACACAGCCACTGACCACATATCAACACTTGGTCCCAAGAGCAAAAGAGGACATTAAAGAACTGACAAATCAACAGGATAACATACACAAACAAAACAATAAACTAATAAGCTTAGCAACAATACCCCTCTTCTGCCAAACTGGGGGAGAAACAAAGCACCATACCATAAAAAGTTGAGCCAAACAAATTGTCATTTTTTTCTTATCCATCAATTTAAGAATATACGCATATGGTTTGGGTGCTCAAAAGAACCGTTTCATTGAAACGGTTCTTTTGACTACCCACAACATATGTTTTGTTAAAGAAGTAAGGAAAATAATTTTCAATTATGCACTCTTATCTGGAGGCCTACAGAATAAAAACATGTACACCAAATTTAGGATCAAGCCCTACATCCAGACCCAGTATTATGCAACTGATTTTTGCAGCAAGAGATTTCGTTATTTGCTCCTGTATATAATTCTAAACTATGCATATCAGTGTAGGAGGAGCAATGTATAATACAAAGAAATACGAACGAAAAGCCAGTTTGTTTGTTTGTTTGATTTGATTCTTTACGTCCCATCAACAATCTTTCAGGTAAACAGGGACGGGTCTTCCTGGGTTGAACCGGTACTAAGCTAGGATAAATGTGTCTTGAAGGTAACATTTCTAAAATGCTAGATTCTGATGTTTTTTCTGTTTTGGAATGTAAAAAACGTAAAAATAGAACTCATGGTAAACGTAAAAATGGCAACATTAAGCGCAAAATTTGTACTGAAAAACGCTTAAATACTTCTCTAAAGACTCTTTTTTTGGCTTTAACTAATCATGGTCGGAATGGCTTATTTTCATTTTTAAGTTCCTTGCCTATCTCAGTTTTACGTAATTTAGAGTTAGAGGCTAATAAGCTGTACGATAGAGCAAACAGATATAAAGCAGCACTCCTTACAAGGTGTTATGTTCAACATGTTCTTAGTCCTTATATCTATTCTGAGGTAAACAATAAACGACATTTTATCAAAATTCCATTCATTAACAAAGGTATTGAGTTTATTGATTTACATAGTATCTTAAAGGATAATTTAATGATTTCATCTATTCCAAATTACTTTAATAATTCTGAAACTCCTATCGTTTGTTATAAATATAACACACCAATTAGGTCTACTACATTTAATTTTAATAAATTGTAAATGATATAGATATAGATTCCAATACTCCTGCCTCCTGAGATTGTCAAAATTCTAATTATTTATATCCCTCTGCAGGGCATGTTATTACAGGTAATCTAAATGAGTGCCTGACTCTGAAAAGCCAGTTGGTAGATTGTTGATAAAGTCATTTAGTTGAACTCTCTTTTTTCACTAAAATATGCACCCAAAAAGGAAGCGGGTATGACCAGGAAATGCCACAATACAGGCCAAATCACGGCATTGCGAGTTGACAACAAGAAGTCAATCGCAGGAAAACATCCAGCTCGTTCTCGATAGCAAAACTAAAAAGGGCATTAAGTACTGATAACGAAACAAGGCCCAAACTCAATGAAGGCAAATGTACGAGGGGTGTTCAAAAAATACGCGGACAGATGCTACCATTTCTACATTGGTTGAGCAATTGAGCTGGAATTACGGCACATAATACTGTAACATATATGCAGTTGATCGGTTACATCATGCTAGGTGTTAGTCGTCTACGTGCGTTACAGCTGTCGTCAAGTCAACGCTATATAGCGTAAACCGGCCCATTTTACGTTGCATTTTGACGTTTTACTACACAACCACTTAAACTTCAACCTTTTGTAAAATTGTGTTGAGCGCTGATAGCCCATATTGCGTTCCATTCATATTAAACGATACATTTACTCCTCTTCTATGCAAACTTTCAAAGATTTATATCTAACGGATGGTGTTCTAAATCGAAACGAATGACAGTACTGTCAAAAGGCAAAGCATTCAACTTCTATGAACCCATTGCCTGCTTTTGGCATGTCAATTCTTTAAAATAAACTATTTACAGACTTCGAAAAACACCCTTTTCAGGACAGTAGATCTAATATTGTTAGTTCAGTCTGATATTATAATTATTGTGATGAACACTGATAAGAAAATAAGTTTTTTATTTAATGCTTACAAAAACTCAAAAAAATTGACGCATTTTAAGCCTGCCCTTCGGACTGAAACCTATTAATCTGAATGCATAGCGCAGCGGAATAACATAAAAACCTCATTTTATGTTCAAAGAATGACGGAACATTATTTTCCGTTAAAAATACCAATTACTTCAAGCACAACTACGCGTTTCAGCCCCAAGAAGCAACCCAGGGGTACAGATGGGCCGGTTCCAGCGAAGTGACGTCACAGCGGCGCCTCGTGCTCATACGTCTGACGTCACATGTTCTAAATTTCAATTTCAGTCAACTTGCTATGAATGGTAGTTTATATTTATGAATTTTCACTGCAATCGATAAAAGCAATGCGATTCAATAGCACTTTTCTGCGAACTTTCTGATCACCCCTCGTATGATATTAAGAAATCCCAAATCCAATAAACAATCCGTTTTTATCAATGAAATAAATCATTTAATGTATATGTGAAAAGGTGAAAACGTTTGTAGGACACATTAAAAAAGTATCAAAAATCACATTAACTTATCCCCTCCTGAATATACACTGCTCAAAATATTTAAAGAAGCACAGCATTTTTGCCATAGGTCCCATGTAATGAACTCATTGTCTTATTTTGTTATAAAAGGTTAATACATGCTTGTGTTGTGGTCCATTTGATTACCCACCGAAGATGGCGAATATTGCTAAGACAGCACTAATCTATTCCAATAAATCTCCATGGAACGTTGTATGCAAAAAAGAAATTGCTAAAAGTTACATCTTTTCAAAACCAACTTCTAAGAGGAGACATAATCAGTTTAGGAGCATTAAGGTCACTACTGACACCAATAACCATAACACGCATGACTTTATAACTTCAATATGTGCCACCATATTTACCTGAAACTTACTGAGATAAATGGAATTGTTATGCCATGCGCAGTTATGATTAATTAAACTATCTACATATTTCAGCAAGAGTTACTGTCCCTAATTATTATTTTACTGTTGTTTTATGTTGGAAAACTGCAGTAAAGTAAGTTAAAGCTCAGTAACTTGAAAACTTAATTTCTAATGTGGATAAAATCTGTTCTGAACCATTATTATGTCTAACTGTGGATCAAAAGTTGCTTCTTTTACATTTTTTTTCAAACATGAGTTTGAGCATAAAGTATTTAAGCATTAAATACTTAAAGCTAATATTTACATAAAAAATGGGGGGAAAATCCAATTTTCTCCGTATAATTGCTTACTGAGGATCAGATTGCAGTAAAAGCATATACAAGATATTCGGTTTCATATATCTTTACATCTGTCAACTTGAATGATCAAAAGTTCTGCATCAAATATAAGTGAATGGTGCCCTTGACTTTGCATTTTATGTGACAAATATTAATAAAATAAAAGGCCTCAAGAATGCCTCATTAACCCCAAAACATTGAATAAGTTTTTAAATTCTATACAATTTTAATATATTTTGATGACTTATACAATTGTCATTATATATCAACAACAGAAATGTGTGCTTGAAACTGTTTGAGTCTTTTGGAATTCTTTCATTGCGCCGAAGTAGAGAATTAGTGAAAAAAGTAGGCGGGGTAAATAAAAACATTTATTTGTCAAGGAAAACGTTTTAGTTAATTTTCTAAAAACTAGTTTCTATACTTACAGATAGCTTCAAAACAGTAGTACAAAAACTTTTGTTGGTTGAAAGTAAATTTATTCCTAATTATGCAGTTAAAAAGTTACAAAATTGATATTGTGCATAACAAGGGGTAGTAATCAAGAAATATCAATCTTTCTAGACGGTCAAAAAATCTATTTTTTAGAATTCATAAAATAATTGAATACGTAGTAATCAAACGTAAAAATGGCAATAATTTTGACCATAATTTTTAATGTAAAAGTTATTCAGTAAATATATATTGACTAGATTTGCATCAATTGATCCTTCTTGTATTTCAAGTAAACTTAAGCTGTTCTGAAGCAATAATTCGCAATATGCATAATCATCAGCTACCATATCATAGATCTGTTTATCTCTTGCTTCGGCCCTGAACATTTTGGGAGAAAAAGGGCGTTGAAGTGCCATAGTTCAAATACTAAACGGTGACATCAATTTTTATTGTATTATATCAATATTAACAAAATGAAATATCAAATTATAGAAAATGAAGAAAATCCATTTTTTTTTTTTGGGGGGGGGGAGGGAATGCCCAGGTGATCTTAGTAGTGACCTTAATTCAATACTTTTATTGCAACTTTAAGGAGCAGAAATTATTAGGGTACCCTATGGTCAAATTCCAAAGATTCTAAAGACTCAGAAAAAGTCATAACTTTCAAGAAAGTAAAGAGATTACAATTTTTGATCTATGGATTCTGGCAGCAATTGTTTGTCCTAGTTACATGTACATGACCATTTATTTAATTAAATACTTTTAAAAGTCCTCGTAATAAACATAGCAAAAGAAACTGGATTTCTGATCTACGGTATATGGTTTGCCTATTGGACAAGTAAACTCGTCAAAATAAGTTAAGCCCCATGTCACTTTTTCCCATAGCCATAATGTTAAATTCATAAAGTTTAGTTGTTTATTTAAAAAATATCGATGGTAGTTGAAAATTCTAATTCCATCCAAGTTAGACAACAATGTCTTGGGTGTAATAACACAAAGTTTGAATTGACAATAGCGATTTTCTTTGGGTGTGTGCTAAATTTTCCAAGAGTATCCAATTTTGGGCCAATTTCACTATAGGAATGATAAGGAACGAAACGGGACATTTACTGGAATGTGTGGAGCTCTATGGAAAACTTATCAATAAATCTGAAACCTAATATATGGTGAGAAGAAACATTGCTGCTACTTCCCTGAAAATGTTATGGAAAAATCTTTATTCAGTAAAATGTTATGATAAATTAAACATGAATGTATTTACATTAAGTCTATGGGAAAATTTCTGGTGGGGCTTAATTTATTTTGACCAGTTTAGTTAACATTATCGCCTTTGGAAAATATCAGGCGTTCCTTTTTTAAAATACTTTAAGCAGTGCATCTTTATATGTGCGCAAAATTGCGATTATTCTCTTATCCATCAGTTTAAACATGTGTTTTGGGTGCTCAAAAGAACCGTCTCACCAAGACGGTTCTTTTGAGTACCCACAACATATGTTTTGAT
>CAXHUL010000145.1:46027-216339 GCA_964019695.1 Loripinus fragilis
AATGGAAAGTCAGAAATGCTAAAATCATTCTGTTCTGATATCTTGACAGCCATTTAGAAAGGACCTCGGATAATCTCTGATTCAATCTGCCCAAATTTTGGCAGCCTTGGGCTAGGATAATGCATAATTATGAACTATATTTTAGTGCTTAAATCAAACCTTTAGGTTTAGTGCAACTAGCAAAATAAAAATGTTTTGAAAATATTTCATAATTATGCCAGGACTTTAGCATTTAGAGGGTGGGGTATTTTTGTGACCAAATTTTTTTTCACAGAAAGTCAAAGTTTCGCCAGGTTTCATTTAAATACATGGAAATATAATGTTTGCAACATAAAACTTGAGATGAAAGTGATGCGTTTGCATACAATTCAGGTTGAGATGATTCATGTAATTTTTCAAGTTCAACCAGTTTGACTTGTGCACTGAGGTTTTTCTTACCTGCATACTATATACATCAAAGTCTAGATAAACACAATTTTTGATTGTAAAATTGTAAATATATTCTTACTCATCAGATTTAACCTATAATTTGGTGCTTAAAAGAACCGTCTCATTGTGGCTCTTCTATTGAGTACCCACAACATATGTTTGGTTGAGAAATAAGACAATTAATTACTTGGTACGTAGTCAGACCTTAGCTCTGATATATGCCATTGTAAATTGATATTTACTTCCAGGTTTTTACAGTAGTTCCTAATAAGTTTTTATTTGACAGCGTTATTTTGGGCAATCCTTCATTAAGACTGTCCGAGGTCCTTCTTCAAATGACATCTCTTCTTGATTGAGCCCAATCTTGCTAGGAGGCATCAGGGCATCATGGATATTCAAAACTGCTAAAATCATTCTGTTCTGATATCTATGAAGGCCAGCATGGCAGCCATTTTGAAATCTTTCAAACTATATATCCCAAACCATATGTGAGATTGAACCAAAAGGCAGCAGGCATTAGGGCTGCATGGGGATTGGGGAGTGCTAAAATTGTTCCATCTCATTATCCAAGATGGTGGCTATCTTGAAATTCTTCAAACGACATCTCCTGAACCATATGTCAGATTAAGGGAGGGCAGTGGCTCAGCGGTAGAGTGCTTGACTCAAGACCGAGAGGCCGCGGGTTCGAGCCTCACCAGCGTCACTGCATTGTGGTCCTTGAGCAAGACACATTTATCCTAGCTTAGTACTGGTTCAACCCAGGAAGACTCGTCTCTGTTTAACTGAAATATTGTTGATGGGACGTAAAAAATCAAATCAAACAAACAAAACATATTTCAAATTAAACCAAAAGGCAGCAGGCATTAGGGCTGCATGGAGATTGGGGAGTGCAAAAATGGTTCTGTCCCATTATCCAAGATGGTGGCCATCTTGAAATTCCTCAAATGATATCTCCTGAACTATATTGTAAGGTTGAACTGAAACTTGGGTGGAGGTATCACAGCAACATGGAGATTCAGAATACCTAAAATTGTTTCATCCTTATATCTTAGATGGATATTTGAGCCGCGACATGTGATTTCCAACAATGTGGTGTTTTGACAAGTGTAGACTCAGACAAGCATGTACAGCCTCCTTTTAAGCTTAGAAACTCCAAATGATACTTAGTCAGTAGCTTAACACTCATAGAATATTCAAGCGACTAGCAAAGGCTCTGATCTGACTGCACGTATGCGCAGGCTGATCTGAGGCTTTGCTGGTTGCACATACCACATTGTTGGAAATCTCATGTCACGGCTCATTTTTTCTTGACTAATGTAAATTTATGGGTAAACAGTGTGGACCCAGATCAGACTGATACAGAAGCAGTCTGATCTTGGTCTACACTGTTTGTCAAAAATATTTCAGCAGATGACAAAAGCAGGTTACTTTTGTTTTGATTGTGGTTTAACCATTTACCTCATAGAGACGCCTTTTAACACTTTTGCAAACAGAGCAGACCCAGATCAGTCAGCTCTTACAAGAGCTGCTTGATCAGAGTCTACTCTGTTTGCTCATGGAAATATGATATATCTGATCCTACACAAGTGGACCTGACGAGTAATTTCTTTGTTCTATGTACCAATATGAAAGTTTATTTATATGATTATTCATTGTGGGTGAAGCCTAGCACGAATATTCGTAAAGGAAAGGTTTAAACAAAAATTATCAGACCTAAAAGACCCAATGAGAAACGCTAGGGTGTCTGTACTTTGTTAAACCTTTAAAGCAGCAAGCACTTAGTCTGCTGCAGATGGCAAAGTTTGTGATTTCTTCAATGATTAATGAGAAAGGCACGACTTGGCTTTCATTTGAATCATCTGCTGGCAGACAATTCAAATGAAATTTCAAGCCCAATAATAATGTTATCAAAAATAGCAACAAATTTTAAAGTGTTATCAGCTCCAAAGTGTAAGTAGCACTTTAAGGCTTAAAATAGATGAGGAAACCATGTAATTATGAAAAAATAGTAAAATAAGAATTGTTTTCATTACTATTTCATGTTCAGTCAGCGGCAGCTCTATGTATTGGTGTTGGAAGTTTCTCTGATCCTGAGGATATACCAGGGTTTGCTCATTTTCTCGAGCATAGTAAGTATAGGTCCTGATATGCAAACTTTTTTGAGCATAAATTAAAATTGTAATTATTTTCTTATCCATCAGTTTTAACATATGTTTTGGGTGCTGAAAAGAACCGTCCTTTTGAGAACCCACAACATATGTTTTGGTTGAGAAATAAGAACATTATTTAATTAATTTCAAACTCTTATGTAGATGCATAGTAAATATCTGACTGTAGAGATTGAGCAATACCGTCAACTTTTTTAACTTGAAGTCCACTGAAAATGTTGTCTGTATTTTACATCTGCTGCATATATTCAGTTGCACTGCAGACTAGATTTTGTCATGGAAGCAAACACTATTAACACTGATACCAGGGTCTGCTCATTTCTTCCATCATAGTAAGTATAGGTCCTGATATGCAAACTTTTTTAAGCATAAAATTGTAATTATTTTCTAATCCATCAGTTTTAACATATGTTTTGGGTACTGAAAAGAACTGTCCTTTTGAGTACTCTGATCTAGGTTTTGCAATATAGAGGGCTACATAAATAGATAAGCTGATTAGAGAGCAGACAACAACAGTTGTGACTGGTGGGAAATGGTGTTAACTGTAAGTCCATTATACCAGACACCAGAGTTTTCATTTTGAAATATCAGTTAACTCAAACGAAAAGGATTTGGTTGTTCGCTTGAGTTAAAATTATAAGTGACATGTGTTTGCAATTATGCATCTGAGGAAAGTAAATACCTTTATCAGCATGCGCATATGCACATGCTGATCAATGCATTTGCTATCCCATCTGCTATCACGATTTAGTTGTCTGGTTTGTCGTCTTGTGAGCGATAACATACAAACTTGCCTGGATGTTTAAAACAAAGACGCGGATCAGACTGTACACCCACACAGACTGATGCCCGTCTGAATCCAATCAGCCACATTTTTACCCAATTCCATGTCTGTATTTCCCAATATTAAAAGAAAAGTAAAAAAAATATTTTTTTTTTTTTACTTTTTTTCATAGACCACTACTACTTATGAGAAACAATGACCAATATCAGAATGATACTTAAACACTTGTGCTTGGTTAATATATTTTTAAAAAAGTGATCAGTCAAACTTTGGTCGCTCAAACTCACCTGTCTTGAACACCATGGATCGCTAGAACACATTCGTCAACCGCGGCAAATTCCCTATATATTTGATGTTAAAATACACCCCAGGCTTGAACAACGATGCCTCGAATTCTGGAACTCAAAACACGGACCGCATGGCAGTTTTTAATGTATAAACGCTTGGGTGGCTCGAACCAATATTTACCTAACATGAATCATTCAGATGCTTGATATAAGTTGATTATTTTTCATAAGCGCTCCTCGAAAATGATGATTTTGCACTTGGGTAAACCTAAATTGACAAATCCATTCATTGAGCGAACATGTCAATTAAGCAATTAGCGGCAATTTATTAGATCAAAGTTTTGAGTTGAGTAGTGTAATTAAGGTCTCACTTGTCACCGCGCAGCAAATCAGATGTTTTGTTATCAACAATTCGCAGTTCGATTCCCAGTACAGTCTGGTCAGAATCTTGTGCTTAATTCCTGCTTAACATCTAAGAGCACACCACGATCGGCCCGCCAGCGCAACAACATTCAAATGATGTTTCACTGACAGGCTTGGCATAAACAATCTAAAATAACTTGATTTTGAGGATAATTTTTGCTCCCATTGTCATGTTCTATGCCGTTAATTTTTCCCAATTTTGATGTTAAGTCGATCATTTTTTCCCAAATTTGGCCAGGGGCCTTTTCCCAAAATTGCTGGATAAAGCCCTGTTTATTTATTTGTAGTGGTGTTTATGGGAAGTGAGAAGTACCCTGGTGAAAACTGCTTAGATGACTACATCAGCAAGCATGGAGGGGAAACCAATGCTTGGACAGACAACGAAAAAGTAAAAGGCATTCTCAAGTCTCTCTATTGGTCCTGTACATACATCAATATGTCACTTTTACAAAGTACCTCCAGATCATAAGCATGTGTCCATTTAACTGTTTGTATACTTGTGTCTCCTAAATGCATAATTTGGCAAACAGTTAAGACCCAGATGAAATGCTGCATAATGCAGCATTTCATCAGGTTCTACACTGTTTTCTAAAACCAAAAGCATTTCATCAGGTTCTACACTGTTTTCTAAAACCAAAATGATATTCTGAGAAAAAAATACAATTTTGCTGTGATCCCTCACTATGTTCAATATATACTACTTGCAGGCCATAGAAATCAGATAGTAAGACCAATAGTCAGTCCGACTCCCTACTAGCTGAACTACACAGACCAGCATACCTGTTTCATGTCCTGGATACAGTTGAGCTGGGTTGTTTTAAATTTCTACTTCAGTTGCTTAAGCTTATCTGGCCATTTGAGTATGGTTAAAAGTATTTTATGGTAAATATACCTTTAAAAACTTTAAAACTCTTCTCTCCTATTAGTCTTAACTGGAAGTCTAGTTACATGTATTAGGCCTGTGATTTACAAAATGTTAATAGAATTGGCAAACACTATAGACCCAGGTCAAACTGTTTGTATTTTTCAAATCTTTGCATTCTAGATAATTTTGCATGATTTTTGTAATCTGCTAATTTCAAAACTAACTTTTTAAAAAGAATTCTTATAAGAATATATCAGTGTGCTCAGATATGACCCAAATGTATGGTCAACTTGATCTAAACTGTCTGCTAAACAATATCAACAGATGTCAAAAGTAAAGCGTAATCTACATTGTTATATATTTTTCAGACATGTTTTTATTTTGATGTTGAAAGGGACTACTTCAGAAAAGCTCTTGATAAGTTTGCCCATTTCTTTGTAAGCCCTCTGTTACTGAAAGACTGTGTAGACAGAGAAATACAGGCAGTGGACAGTGGTATGTAATATTAGTTCTTCATAACCCTATTACAGTTCATTTTCTTTATAAAGCTAGATGTTTGGGGTCCATTGGTATGGAACATATTATAAGCCAATTGTGATATAAAGGGACTATTTTATTAAAGAATTATATGGAACACAGTGACTCAGTGGTAGAGTGCTTGACTCGAGACAGAGGGGCCGCGGGTTCGAGCCTCACCGGCGACACTGGGTTGTGTCCTTGAGCAAGACACATTTATCCTTGCTTAGTACTGGTTCAAAGGAAGACCCGCACCGACATAATTGAAAAATTGTTGACTGGGACATAAAGAATCAAATGAAACAATAAAAGAATCATTTTCCTATAATTTCTTTGTAAAATTCCTTAGTAAAACATTTGGTAGCCACAGCATGACTGTGTTACATCCAAATCTGTGTTCTATTGTGGTGTGTTACAGAGGTACTGCACTATATAGAGAAAACTGATTGTTATTTTGTTTCTTAAGTCTTAAGCTTTAATCTTGTGCTATCAATAATGAATTTTCATTGTAAAGAGATGAAGGGGTACAATCACTTAAATGGATGACATACATTAGGCCAAAATGAATGACACAGGGGTTTCATTAAATTTTTTGGCATCTGGGTATCAAGGCAAAGTAGGCGGTTTATTTGACAGTATTTGCCTATAGACTATACAAATTTATCAAAAGTAGCAGGGGAAACATGCCGGAGTAGAAGGGGAAAATCCCCGCCTCCCTCCTCTTAATGAAACCCCTGATGACATGTCTGTTTCTGGTTTACCAACCTACAGATACAGTCACCAAGCCCTGTAGCGCAGTTAGTAGCGATTACTAGCGAGTCCGACTGCAGATCCAGGGGTCGCGAGTTCAATCCCAACCCGGTCCCATACTTTCGTGCGGATTAATCATGAAATAATTTCTACGGTCATCCTCCTCCTTTCGCTGATTCAAGAAGGGTTGTTGTCAGTTACAAGCGAAAGTATATGCACGAAGTACTGGTTAACCGCTTAGTCAAGCTTGCCCAGGAAGAAGTGTGGTTTGGTGAACTGACCGTCTCGACATGTCGGTCGCTGTTGACAGGGATGTAAAACCTAAAACCAAACAAAAAGCAGATAAAGTAACAGTTTTAAAATTCTTCAATCTAATTTCATTGGAATTTTTGCTAAAAGTTCAAAATAACAAAAACTGAGATTCTGTTTAGCTGCATATATGATAAGAACCAAAATCTCATGTGCCAGCTCATTTTGCGTAAAATTTTTCTTATTTTCTAACCCATCACTTTAAACATGTGTTTTGGGGTGCTCAAAAGAACCGTCTCACCGAGGTGGTTCTTTTGAGTATCCACAACATATGTTTTGGTTGAGAATTAAGAAATTTATTTTTCAAATACACACTTATATGGAGGCCTACTGATATGGAGATAAACATTACTATTGCAGAATATCAGGAGCGTATCCCATGTGATTCTACCAGACAGAATCAGCTGTATTATTCCACAGCTAAAGAAGGTCATCCTATTGCCAAGTTCCTTTTTGGTAGGTGTATACAATCAATTAAGCTCTTGTTCAACATTTTATATCCTTGCATGCTGGGTAATTTTTCATGCTTTGTTGTCCTCTGCTGACTTTTTAGAAAAAATATTTATGGGACACTATCGGAGTGTCAAACTGTTTAGATCCAAACCAACCAACATTTTGTCGGTCCTGATAGCACACACTCAATTAAAACCAGATGGAAACTATCATGCGGTACATGTCAGTTTAAACTATTAGGGATTACTTTTGATGTGGATTTAACAAAAATAATCGGGATAAATTACTGTAATAAGATACAAACCTTAAAAAATTCTATTAAACTGTGGCAAAGAAGAGCACTTAGTCCATTAGGGAAAATAACAGTCATAAAATCACTTCTTCTGCCAAAAATTACACATCCTTCGATAGCTTTACCCAAATCTGAAATCACACTTTTACAAGAAATTAATACGCTATTTTATGACTTCCTGTGGAAAGGCAGAGCAAAAATAAAACAGTCTGTGGTGGTTAAACAATATTTTGAAGGAGGATTAAAAATGGTGAATTTATTTGCATTTGAGCAGGCACTTAAAATAACTTGGATAAGAAGAATGTTACAGGATGATAGTAAATGGCAACTATTTATAAAAAACAAGATATCTATGAACACACTATTTTCCTGCAGCTCAGATTATATAAAAAATATAACTAATCTTAAAAATGAATTTTGGAAGGACATGTTAAAAGCCCTATTAAAACTACAAACGGTGTTGGAGGTAGATAATGGAAAAGGAAAAGCTGACCATATACCTATCTTTTATAATAAATTCTTACATATTGCAAATGAAGGATACTTTTACAAATCCTGGTTTAATAATGGTGTGAAATATATCACTGATTTAATGGATAGTAATGGAATCAAATATATGAAATACCAGATCATTCATGGGTATATATCTATAAATCACCATATCAGCTAACAAAGTGCACCAAACTTAGATGGTTCCAAACATCAATTAATCATAGGATACTGCCGACCAACCACTTATTAATTAAGATGAATATTTCAGATGATCCCAAATGTACTTTTTGCGGAGAGGAAAATGAAATCATTTCACATCTGCTCTGGAACTGTTCATTCACAAAAGCATTCATTACAGAGTTAACAAATCAGTTCCAATATAAATCAATTATATTAGACCTAAATGAAAAAGTTTTATCTTAAGTCTTTATCCAAACATTATGCCGGAAATAATACAGCTCTTAATGTTAATAGTCAAATACTATATATACATGTGCAGAAATGATAAATGTGCAATGAATTTTAAAGTTTATAAATTATATGTTAAGACATTCTATCAGACTCAAAGAGAGATTGCTTTAAGTAATAATGATATTGACAACTTTCAAAAAAATGGTACCGATACCAATGGTTAATAGTGTAATCCTGTTGAGCAAGAATTTTATACATGATTATCGGTATCAAATAATAAAAAAACTGAGAATAACAGTCCACCCCACATAATGATTATTTATAGCGCAAGCCAATCAAAAACTAACTATGAAGGCAAAGAAAGCAACCCTGCAAGACTGATCACAATAAATATATGTAATTTTTTTTTTCGTTACTGTAAGTATACCATAATTACCATTGTATAATTATCATTAGTATATGTATATATTTCATGTCATTGTGTCATTGTATGAAAGGAAGAATGAATGAGCTAGTTGCATGATCAAAAATCTTGGTATGCTACCCTGGGCTACCAAGGTCTAATTGTTACAGGGCAGTACTGAATAAATTAACAGACAAAAAAAAACAAAAACATTTTGTCAGTCCTGATCAGGGTCCAAACTGTTTGATAAGGTTTTCAGCAGACTACAAAAGTTGAGGCTATCAAGGAGAGTTAACTCTTGTCAGGAATAAATAACAATTATGACCCCTTCTCTTCGATGTTCTAGAAAGTTCAGTTGCACAATTTCAGAATTACAGTAGATTCTGAGGCTGCATCGATATCAGCTTTTTAAGACACAGCATCATAAATTGTCAGTCTCATAAATTGTCACAGCATCTTAAATTGTCACAATATAATACAGGGTGTCCACAGTCAGGGAAAAAGTCAGGGAAAATCATATTTTTTCAAGGTGAGGGTATTGTCAGGGAATTTTGAAATTGGTCAGGGAAATTTGAAAATTCAGCAATATGTCAGTGAAAAGTCAGGGAATTTGAAATAACAAGTTTTTGAATGAGTTAAACATCAAGAATTAAGGCTTAAAGGCAGTTTCTCAAAGTTTGGCTCTTATCATGATAACAAGTATAATACTTAAAATGATAGTAATAATAACAAAATAATAATGATAAGCATACATTTTTTTTCTTCAAATTATTCTTTGAGCAGAAACTGAAGGAGTAGCACCCTTTGCCTCTCCAGTTTCGTTTTTAGTTTGGCTTTTATCAAGTTTGTGCATCTGGTATGGTATGTGCAAGATTTTATACCATACCACATACAGATATCCTACTTCTTTACCATACCACTTAATGCAATATGAATCCCTCATGGTGGTGGTTGTATTACCTGTGTGCTTGAGCTATAAGTTACTTATGAAAATTATTTATCTAACTGCAATACTGTTGGCTGTGGTTTCTTGTTTGCAAGTGTAACACTTTTTCTCTCGTTTATATGACAGACCAGTTATTCTATGATTTGTAGGTCAGTTAATTTCGAAAAAAAAGGAACATTGTGGTTTAGCAAAAATAAGATTAAAGTGCCTACTAAAACATTAATTGATCATACATGCAAGTATGTAGAAAGAGGCAAATAGAAAACAAAAAGAAAAATAGTTACCGGTAAAATCAAAATACAAAAAGTAATTCAATGACAATTCGTAGTGAAAAGATGGTAAGGGTTGGCTGTTAGGAAGGAGAGAGCCAACATATTTCCCTGTATTGTATTAATAAGGTACATGTATGTAGAAAAGGAAGAAAAAGAAAAAAGGAAAGCAAACAAACAAAAGCAAAATTAAAAATACATGTATAAAGAGTACAATTACAGTTGGTAAAGTAAGGGGTCGAAATGGTTGACTATAGGGGAGGAAGAGTCCAATACAGATATCATAACTCCACACGCAAATACAAATACGCTAGTCAGGGAAATTTGATTTTAGTCAGGGAAAAGTCAGGGAATTGTCAGGGATATTTGCTTTGCTCAAATTGTAAACACCCTGTTAAATACTTCTGTCACAGGTAATTCCGATACATTAAAACACACACCAGCTGCAAAGGGTATTGATGTATATGGTAGATTACGAGATTTCTTCAACAGGAATTATTCAGCTCAGTACATGACACTAGCAGTCCATTCAAAACGTAAGTACATAATGCTCTAAAGTTGAAAAATTGGACCAATAAGCATGATAGGATAAGCTTCCAACATAACTACTGAGGTGAAACAACTGATAATCAGGTCCAATTACAGTAAAACTGCCTTAAGCAGCTACTGAAAAGAAGAACCAAAATTGTTTTTCAAGACCGATTATAGCTTACTGCAGGTCAAAAGTATTGCAGAAAGCTCCAAACGGGAGCATTCTGTAACACTTTTGACCTGCATCAAGTGATAATCATTCTTTTTCTTTGTCTTGTCTATCTTTGAGTGGCTGCTTAAGACAGGTTTTACTGTACTTGTAATACTCTGACTGTCGTTGAACCTTAATGGATAATGGATATGATATGTTAAATTACCGGTTTAATTATTGTAAACATTACTCATTGAGCCAATTGAGAGTTGTTGTACATGATAAACCACAAAAACAAATAGAAATGTGTTTTTTCCAAAATTGGCATAGAAAGAAGTAATAAACATTGAGGCAACATAATGATTGGGCTTCAGTGTTGTTCACAGACAAATCAAGATTCAATCTTAGACAATCCTATGGCTGCGCTAAGGTCTACAGATGGAGAGGTGAATGGCATCGTAAGACCTGTGTTTTGGAAAATGACCGCTTTGGAGGTGGATCAGTGATGGATTGGCATCTCACTTCAGCATAAAACACAGGTGGAATATAAACCCACAACGTTAACAAGATGAAATTCTCCTCTTGTTGTGACACCTTTTATCCTAGCGCATCCACAAATGATTCTGATGCAAGACAATGCTACCAGCCGCTCTGCAAGAGCAACTAGACACCAAATGGCCAGCTACGGTGTGCAAGTGATGGACTTGCCCTTGCGCTTCCCTGATTTAAACCCCATTAAACACCTTTGGATATGTGAGATAAAAACTTTCCTATGAAATTTTCCACAGACAGTTGCTGCACTTCGTCAAGAGAGACAATGGAATTTGCTTGCCCAGCCTGAAATCAGGCAGTATATTGCCTCAATCAGAAGGAGATGTGAAGTGGTGATCGAAGCGGAAGGTGGTCACACTAGATATTAAATTTGTTAATTTTGAAGACTGGGTCAAAATCTAATTGAATTCTACTGATAGATTTCTAAATGAATTAACTTTGAATTGTTTATTTCAAATTTGTTTATTCAAAAAAATGTGCTTGATTAATCAAGTGGTCTTTTAGAACCTTTGACTAGTATATTTATAAAGGGCATTATCTAACTTCTGTTTGTAATTGGTTGTGTAATATTTTCAGACACTCTTGATTGTATGGAAACATGGGTGAAAGAAAGTTTCTCTGGAGTACATAACAAGTAAGTTGATAAATGAGCCTCAAGAAAGTTAAGCTAAACATTTTGAAATCATAGAATCAGAATCCATTGCAAGGAAAAAGTGTGGATCAAGCACTAACCAAGATTGCAACAAAAACATTCTGACACCTTGTTTTGATTTTCAAGATGATTGCATCTTTGCATGCTGGGTAATGTTCATGTTTTTGTTGTCATCTGCTGACTGTAATTTGATTTTAAAAAAAGTCTTTCAGGAACACTAGCAGAGTATCAAACGGTTTGTATCCAGATCAGGGTGGACATTCTGTTGGTCTTGATCTGGATTCAAACTATTGAAAAGGTTATCAGTAGATGACAAAAGTTGCCAAGCAAAAGAATAACCTTATGTCCTGATCTGGATCACAACTGTTTGCAAAGGTTATCAGCAGAATACAAAAGTTTCTGCTAGCAAGGAAAGAGTTAAGACAATGAAAGTAAGGCTTCATATTTAATGTGAATCATTATTAAGTGATTAACATGAAATATAAAGCCTTATATGCTAACAAGGAATGAATTGGCTTCAAATTCAATAGCAGAGTGACAGAGTCCTCATTCAAAGTACTAAAAGCTTCAGAAACACCGGGGTTTACCTGTTGGATTTCTTTTGCTCCGGTATTCAGTTTAATTTACTGTTGAGTCCTTATCCTTGCTTTATCTCCTTGTTATATCTTGATTTATATGTTTTAGGAGATGATGCATTGATAAGTTAGGGGTCTTTCATGCAAACCAAATATCTATATGTCTTGATCCACATCTGAATTAAGGGTGAGGTTGGCGCCGTTAAACCGGTTTAAGCCCTCCAGTAAAATATTTTACTGACCGTTCCAAGGCGGTACTTCTTTTGTGGATCTTTTATGTTTTTGTTCTGTCTTGTGTTTGCTATGTTTTGTGCGCGTCTGTTTATATGTGCTTCGTGGTCACCTGCTGGGAAAGGGCTGACCTCTTGGCTCTCGTTTGTGGTGTCTTCTGTGAGTTTGTCACTTTCCCATTGGTATCCTGGGTCAGGTGTGGTACTTGATTGTATCGATTCCTGATCTTTGCAACCTTACTTACTTTGACAATATTAAGGTATATGAAGTGCCTTATCAATCTTTTCCACAAAGTTTGACACAGTTAGGATGATCTGTTATATTTATTGAGGGGTCACAGGTTATAATTGCAAAAAAAATTGTACTTCTTTCTCTGAAGATTGATTTTGTCTTAGAAAACAGTGAAGACTCAGATGAAATGAATACTTTCATGTAAATTACAATGTATAGAAAACTTGTCAAGATGGTCATTTTATGTACTATATTCCTCCCCAATTTCTATCCAACTAGCTTCCAAGATCCTAGCTATTAATGTGTGTTTATATGCAGGGTGGAAAATAGTGTGGCTGCTGATCAGCTGACTTCTCAGAGGCCAGCTGTTCTGGATCTACACTGTTTTCAAAACTGGATATATCTGTCTTTGATTGGTTTGTGATTTAACGTCCCAGTCAACAGCTATGGCCATGTCGAGAGGGTCAGTTAACCTATCCACACTTTTCCTGAGCAAGCTTAGACTTTGTGCATATACTTTCGCTTGTAACTGACAATGACCGTAGAAAATATTTCATGATCTTTCTCCTCAGAAGTATGAGGCCTGGTGGCAGTTGAAGTCTGGAAGAAGTTTTATCATGTGAATTTACTCATTACTCATTGCCATTTTCAAGAAAACGGCTAAACAATGTAATGAATAATTGAGCCGTGACATGTGATTTCCAACAATGTGGCATATTGACATGTTTAGACTCCTACTAGCCTGTGCAGCCTCCGTTTAAGCTTAGAAACTCCAAATGATGTTCATTCAGTAGCCGAACACTCACAGAATATTCAAGCGACTAGCAAAGGCTCTGATCAGACAGGGTGTATGCACAGTCTGATCTGAGGCTTTGCTGGTCGCACATACCACATTGTTGGAAATCTCATGTCGCGGCTCATATATTTTTCTTTCAGCAAACAACCACAGCTGTCTTTCAAAGAATATCAGGTAACAAGTTTCCTTTTTCCAACCAAAAACTTACACATGTTTTTTGTTGATTTTGTTACTTTAACAAAGACAACCAGGGAAGGCATCACACACTTGAACACATAAAGTATTGAATAAAGTTTGAAGGGAAAGACTAAAATAGCAACTAATATTCTAACTCACTGGATAGCTGCTTGTGTACGTTTAACTCTTTGCATTCTGGATAATTTTTCATGTTTTTGTTGTTGTCTGCTTACTTTATTTATTTTTTTTAAATCTTTCTGGAACACTACCAAAGTGTCAAAGGTTTGGATCTGACATTCTTGTCTGTCTTGATCCGGGTCCAAACTGTTTGTAAAGGTTATTAGCATACGACAAAGGTCGCTGCTAGAAAGGAAAGAGTTAAAAGAATGACATTATGCAAATATAGTACCTTTATAGTGTGACTGGCCCAAATATATGAGGGTGCGGATCTGAGAAATGGGTCCTTAAGGCATAGCAGCAATTATTACATAATAGACATTTGATAAATGCATAAAATGTTAAAATTTAACATGCTTTCATTATACCACAAAAATGTTTCTATAGCTTGATGTAATCAAAATAGCTAATGTTTCTGAGTATATTTAAAGTTTTGCATGCTGCCTATTGCCATGGCAATAATTAGGCCATAACACCTACAAGGGCTCAAAATGAAGGATGTGTCACTTTTAATGCCTATTATTCGACTTAAAAAGTATGAATTCGTACAATTTCATTTGCATTTACATTATAACATAAATAAAGCATGAAAATACATGAAATTTGTAAGATGGTTATACTGGGTCAACTATATCAACTAGTTACTGAAGATCAGCACTCTGACGTCATATTAAGCTTATCGTTTTTCTTGACGTCACATTCCAAACGGGATTACATATGTTGATTCAAACCTACATATATTTGTTTATTTTGAAGAGAACTGCTTCAAATTTTCAGGGAATGCTCTTAAGTGATAGTACTTTGTAGAGGCAACATTAGCTAGATTTTGATCAAGTTAACCATAAGGTATCCTTTGTCATATCCTGGCCCATGAATTTAAATTGATGAAGTTTTTATACTGGTTTTAAGTCAAGATGTTTTGCTTTGGAATATTATACAGCAAAGAATAGGTACATTGTTATTAATTATTTTTCATATGACTGAAACAGCAAACTAAAAGATATGGCAATATATGTTATCCCTGCCAACCAAGCCCCTTGGGTCAGTATTGACCACTTCCTGGGGGTCATTTGCTCCCATAGTCCCATAGCTACAAAAACTTAATAAATCTCTGAAATCACAAGGCCAACAGCTCAGGTGAGTGGTATCGGCATATTGAGCTGCTTGTTGTTTCTTCTGTTGTTTAATTATGAAAATCAATTTCAGGAGCCATTTGACACAGCAGAATTCAGGCAGTTCTACAAAGGTAAGGTGACAGCTAGTAAAAGCAAAACTGATATTTAATATAATTATAATCTAATGGGTTAGATATCAGCCTGTTAATTGTTTAGTCCATGTTATCAAGCCAGATTTGCATGCTGGATATTTATTATGCTTTTGAAGTTGTCAGTAAATCATAATTAATTATTTCTTTGCAAGCGTTGACATTTGTCGTCTGCTGGTAATCTTGGTAGACATTTTTTTCTTGACCAGATCAGGATCGACAGAAAGTCATTCCTGATCTGGATCCTAACCGTTTGACATTCTGATAGTGTACCTCAAAGCCTTTTTGTAAAAGTTAATATTGAAAAAGTCAGCTGATGACAACAAAAGCATGGAAAATTACCCAGCATGCAAAGAGTTAGCATTCACAGCTAAAGTTGTCTTTTGTTATATTTGGGAAGTCTTTAGTAAACAGTGTGGACCAAGATCAGACTGCTATTTATAGAGCAGTCTGATTTAGTTCCATACTGGTTGCATGTATTGTAAAATTGATCTGTGTACAATGAAAAATTGCAGTAGATCACATCCACAGACACAATTTTAGTTGCATATTCAGTTGGCAGTTAGAATGTTCCCTATATTTTCATTCCATTCCAAGTGCTATACCTTTTGTAAGTCATAAATTAGCATTTTTATTCATGCTTAAATAGAGAATCTTTCATGAGTGCTCATGTTTTATTGAATTTATTAAGAGAGTAAGGGAAAAGTGATAAAATGTGAGGCTTGTCCAGGCTTTATTATTTTATCACTTTTTCGCAACAAGTTTAATAAATTCAATAATGCAGGAGCACAAATGTTAGATTCTATTTATCATATGACATGAAAATATTTTGTTATCATGTTTTTGGTGTGAAAACATCAAGATTTTGCCATATATGCGAAATTGTTATGGACATCATTTCATAACATTACCAAAATCTGTAAACCACTAGTGGTTTATTGATTTTAATGTATGGCATTATGTCGATATTTGGTCGGTCCTGATCTTGGTCTAAACTGTTTGCAAAGGTTATCAGCAGGCGACAAAAGTCACCACTTGCAGGCAATGAATTAGTGATACCTAGCCCCGTTTTGACTGATCACATACTAATTTTTACAATCAGCATGGAATTGTCCATTATATATTTTAAGGAGTCACAGATCATTATTTCCAAATTAAAATATTTCTTTCCTGGAAATTGTTTTTATCTTAGCCAACAGTGTAGACCTTGATGAAATGCAACATGGTGCAGCATTTCATCTGCATCCTCACTTTTTTATAGTTTCCTGTATTAACTTGTTGCCTACAAGTGTCATCTGCTGATGATCTTTTCAAACAATTTGGACCTAGATCAGGCTCGACAAAATGGTGGGCTTGATCTGGATCCAATCTGTTTGACACTTAGATGGTATTCCTGAAAGAATTTTTTGAAAAAAAATCAGAGGACAAAAAAGCATGAAAAATTACCCAGGTGGCTAAGAATTAAAAGAGTTAATTAATGTTTATTTCAGTTATTCCTGTGGAGAAAGTGCACAAAGTCATCTTGACCTGGGCATTCCCACCTTTACAGCACATGTACAGGTAATCTACAAGCTCAATATTCATTTAGAGATACATGTAATTGTAGCATATGTATAAATTTTATACATTAAAACCTATGTAAAACAGCCACTCAAAAATAGACAAAACACAGATCCAAATGACAAATGGTAGCTTAATGAAGGTCAAAAGTATTGCAGAATGCTCTCCATGGAGCATTCTGCAATACTTTTGACCTGCATTAAGCAATAATTGGTAATGAAAGCCAATTTTTGTTCTTTTTGAGAGTAGCCATTTTACACAGGTTTTACTGTATGTATATTTTATAACCCAATGCACAGCAAGAGCTACGTGCATTAGTGGGCTCTTTAGTCCTCCTGTGAAGCCAAAAATTTCAAAGTTGCTTATCACCAAATTCTTTTAATCTGTTTATTTATTAGATGAATAATATAAATATTAAAATCTGGTATTTATTTGAATTTAACAGTTGCTAAAGTGACAGAAAGTTTTAATGGGCTGATCTCTTTTACCTTAACCCATATAAGCCGCATGGAATTTCCCTCTTTTATCAGTTGGTTGGGTTCATATCTGTTTTAAGGGTTGTTGGGTGGTATTTTTCATTTTTAGCCAATGTTTACCTATGTCCCACAAAAAGGACGCTTACAAGCTAAAGTATGTGCACAAAGTACTGGTTAACTGCTTGTTGAAGCTTAACCCACGAAAAAATGTGGTAAGGTGAGCTGACCGTCTCACCATGACCATAGCTGTTGACTTGGGACGTAAAGCAACAAAACAAACGAAACAAACAAAACAAAAAGGATGCTAGGCTTATATGGGTAAAATCTCTACACATAGTAGATTTTGTAAAGTTTTAAGATCAGAATCTCTGCCAACTGCATCAGAGTCAACTCTTTGGCACAGTGATTAGAGCATTGGTGCCTGTCTCTATATTTTCTTAGGCAGCCTAGGGAGCACAGTGGCTCAGAGACTGTGCTTATCTCGAGACCGAGAGGGGAACAGGTTAGAGTCTCCCCGGTGTCACTGTATTGTGTCCTTGAGCAAGACACATTTATCCTTGCTAAGTATTGGTTTAATCCGGAAGACCTGTCCCGACATAACTGAAAAACTGTTGATTGGGATGTAAAGAATCAAACAAACAAACTTAGGCAGCCTATGTTGCAAACAATATGAATCCTAATCCCAAGGGAGCAGTCTTAACAGGGTTTAAAGTGTTTGCTTCCATGCTTAGTGTTTGCTTTCATCTAGACTATCTGTTGTATATATGAACCAGTACGGGAGATTTCAATACTTATAGCATATGCTCATATGCCTCTAATAAACACACACAAGAAGCTAGAGGTCTAAATTGTAGTCTGAGCCTTCATCTGCATCCATATTTTGTGTAGGCAAGCAGTGAAGGCTCTGGTGAGTCTGCACATATTTGCAGACTCACCTGAGCCTTCGCTGCTTGTTGATGTGATAAGTGCAGAAATCTCATGCACTAGCCCATATGTTTCATTACAGAATCAAGCCACTAGAGTATATATCTGCCTTGATAGAGCATGAAGGCGCTGGAAGTATACTGTCATATCTCAAGAAACAGTAAGTAATTATAGGTCAATTAACCCTTAAGGCGCCACTCCCGACTGCAGCAGACGACAAATTTTGCGATGTCTTTCCTATATTTCAGAAAAAATAAGGCATGATATTACATGAGAATTGTCTGCCAGCAGACAATTCTCATGAAATATCATGCCTTGTTTGTTAATTTTTAAAAAGCGGCAGAATTTGAAATTGTCGTCTGCTGCAAATTGTAGGTGGCACTTTAAGGGTTAAATATAAACTAAAATTTTGAGAGTAAAAATATGAATATTTTCTTACCCATTGGTTTTAATATTTGTTTTGGGTTCTCAAAAGAACCATCTCATTGAGACGGTTCTTTTGAGTACCCACAACATATGTTTTAATTGAGAAATAAGGAAAATATTTTCTTACTTACACACTCTTATCTAAAGGCCTGAGTCATTTTAGCCACATCAAAGGTTTTGGATCAGCTACTTAAACTAGCCAGGCTCTTCAAAATTAGGATCTACATGTAGTTAGAATGGCTGTTATACTAAATAGACAGAGAACAAAAAAATGCTTATCACTCATGCCTGGTTGCATAGTGTACTACATTTATTTTTTTGCGGTCATTTTATTTTGGCCCTATTGGTGGTCAAGGTAAAAACCGCCAAAATTAAATTCTTCCAATAACTTTCCCTTAATTTTCTTCAAGTATTACTTCTTAGGCAAATAATGCAGTCCCTGATCAGATTGCACTACTATGTGACGTCAGATCTGAATCCACTGTTTGCCAAAGTACCCTTTACTAAGAAAGGGGGAACAATCATTCTTCTTACTCAGTATCGCCAACATGTCATCCTGACCTAATACATATTCCTAGAAAATCGCATGAAGATATCTTGAACATTTACAGAGTTATGGTGCGTACAAGAATGTACAAAATAGCAACAACAAAAAAACACAATCCAAGAGACATAACTCTGAAATAAAATAACCGAAAGCAACCCTTCTTGTACGCGACACGTTATCCTGACCTAATAAAAATTTCTATAAAGTTGCTAATGGCTACTAAGTTATGGCGGGGCATTTGTCATGTGACTGTGACATATCTTGTTTCCTACAGGAACTGGGCTGTAGAACTTTTTGGTGGTAACACAGGGAAAGACAGTGACAACAACTCCACTTATTCTGAGTTTAATATCAATGTGGTGCTCACAGATAAGGGATTCCAACATTATCAGAAGGTAAGCCGTCTGATCAGGACCTACCCTGTTTGTACTCTGAATGAAAATAATTCTTACAACTGGAAGTTGCAGGTTAGCAGAAAAAAAATGAGAGAGGTGTGTAGTAAATGAAATGTTCAGCATGACAACAGTTAATGGATAAAACAGTACTGAACATTCCCATTTATTATATATTTTACCCACACTTCTAACGCAAAAACAGACTGAACCTTTAATATTTCATATATTATTTCATCCTGTTGTAACACAATTGTATCAAAAGACAGAGCACTCATTTGTGAATATGAAAACAGTACTTTTTCAGTCTATCATTTACCTGAATGAGCGAACCTCTGCCATAGCCTCTGAGCTGTGCATTAATTTTGACTAGACCTCGTTCTCTAATTTAGCACCTAAAATATGTTTTGATAAGATTTTTAAAAAAAACCCTCATAAATAAGGCCTACTCTCTGAATTAAATATATCATTAATTCAATTAGAATCAGTGGGTACTTCAAACTAAGGAAGTTCAAATTATCAAGTTTTACTTTTATTACTTTTATTTTAGGTTATAACTACTGTGTTTGAGTATCTAGCCATGTTGCGGGAAGTTGGTCCCCAGGAAGGGTTCTATAAGGAGCTACAGATTACAGAAGAGACAGGTTTCAGGTGGAAAGAACAGGTATTGTTAAAACTTTATTGATAGATTGAATATTCCATCCAGTTTTATGCAATAAAGTTTGGATAGGCCTTGACGCGAGAAAACCTGACTTTGTTGCATGTTATTCGCTACAGTAAAACCTGTGTAAAAACGGCAACTCAAAAATAGACAAAAAAAAGATTATAATGACAAATGGTAGCTTAATGAAGGTCGAAAGTATTGCAGAATGCTCCCCTTGGAGCATTCTGCAATACTTTTGACCTGCATTTAGCGATAATCGGTCTTGAAAACCAATTTTCTGTCTTTTTGAGAGTGGCCGTTTTACACAGGTTTTTTACTGTATATGGAAAGAATAGTAGTCAGTCATATTCCATGGAAAATTTCAATAATTTAGCCAGTCTCTGTGGCTGAGCAGGCTGGTTTGGGTATGACCTGGTCAGCAACCTCAAAGACAGGTTTTCTCGTGACAAGGCGCACGTTTTCAGCAGTCATGGGGAGGAATTTTAAAATTGTATTGTATTTTTTGTGGTCGTCTGATCAATTGTTGATCATTTTCAGTTATTTGATGGTTGGTACTTTTTTGTGCTAGGTTAATAAGACTTTTGACTTTGTTTGACCTTAAATTTTTAGCCTGACACATATGTTTATGAACATTTTCTACATTAATGAGCCACGACATGTGGTTTTCAAAAATGTGGCAATTTGACTAGTGTACACTCAGACAAGCCTGTACAGCCTCCTTTAAAGCTTTGAAACTCCAAATGATGTTCGGTCAGTAGCTTAACACTCATAGAATATTCAAGCCATTAGCAAAGGCTCTGATCAGACTACGCATATGAGCAGGCTGGTCTGAGCCTTTGCTGGTCGCACATACCACATTGTTAGAAATTTCATGTCACGGCTCATTTCCAGCTGTTCATCAATGTACTGAAATCTCGTGCACTGGCCCAAATGTTTATGAAATTCTTTTGCTTGATTGTCAACAGTTTTATACTTTGTATACTTTAGGGGGATCCAACTGACTATGTAGAGAGTGTATCAGCAAATATGCAGAACTATGCACCTGTGGACTACCTGACTGGGAACAGACTTTACTGTCAGTATGATGAACAGGTGGGTAGGGTGTAAAGTGGTTTCCATAGTGATGACTCAAGAAATTTGTTATCATATGGGCCTCATCGCGACAAAACCTGTCTTCTGGGTTTCTGACAAAGTGAGCTTCAAACCAGCCTGCTCAGCTACAGAGACCAGATAGAAAATTGAAATTTCGCTCAAAGCAAGTTTAGATATGATTCTTTTCAAAAAGCGAATAACAAAGGCGCTGATCAGACTGCGCGGATGCGCAGGCTGGTCTGCGCCTGTGTTGTTCGCAAACCCCCATAGACAGGTTTTCTCACGTGGAGGCCCATATGTCAGTTAAACAAAATAATTAGAGCATGTTGTTATTTTCTTACCCATCAATTTAAACATGTTTGGGTGCTCAAGATAAATGAGCCACTGCATGGCCAAAACTAATCAAATGTTGTGTGCCCAGCAAAGACTCAGAACAGCTTGGGCATCTTCCTAGTCTGATCAGAGTATTTGCTGGCACATATAGACACCAGGCCTAGAGGTTATTAAACTTGAGTACAGTCTCAAACTCAAAATAAAGCGCAATGATTGGCTGCTTGCGGACATGCGTCCACAAGCAGCCAATCATTGCGCTTTACTTTGAGTTTGAGAATGAACTTAAATTTTATAACCTCGAGGCCTGAAGCCCCTGGCTACCAATTGTGTCCACAAAGAAGACCCTGATGATCCGCAGACTTTTCTGAGTCTTTGATGGTGTACACAATGTTGTTGGTTTTATAATGTTCTGATGAGGAGCACAGTAGCTCAGTGGTAGAATGTATGACTTGAGATCAAGTGGTCCATGGCTCAAGCCTCACTGAAAACACTGTGTTATATCCTTTAGTAGGATACAGTAAAACCTGTGTAAAACAGCCACTCATAATACACAAAACAAAGATCTTAATGACAATTGGTAGCTTCATGCAGGTCAAAAGAATTGCAGAATGCTCCAATGGGAGCATTCTGCAATACTTTTGACCTGCATTAAGCCATAATTGGTCTTGAAACCAAGTTTTCAGTCTTTTTAAGAGTGGCCGTTTTACACAGGTTTTACTGTACTTCATCGTATGCTTAACATGTGTTCTAACCAGGAAACTTAGGACATGACAGTAAAGCGGACCTTGGTTCAAGCCTCACTTGAAACACTGGATATGTTCTTGAGTAGGACACTTCATCCTCTACTTAGTACTGGTTCTATCTAGGACACATACTGACATGACTGAAATATTGATGATGAGGACGTAAAGCAGTCTTTGGTTCAAGCCTTACTGGAAACACTGCAATACAGTGTTGTGCCTAGGTCAAGATTCCTGGGGGACACAGGTGTCCCTCTACCTGAATTTCAGGGGGACATTTACAAATTCTGGGGGACATACCAAATTTTTCAATTTGTTTTACCCGTTAAATTGAAGTCATCCGGAAATTTCTGTCATTTTCATTAAATTTGAGCTTGATGTCGATAGTTTTGGCTCGAGAAGGGGTGTAGATGACAGTGAAGTAGTTTCTGCCATTGCCCTAGTTTTGAATTCACCAGCAAATTTACTATTTCTACATTAAAATAGCTTTTTCTGGCCTTCTGCTATAAAATTCGGGTTTTCCGCCATTGTTGTTGTGTATTGGACTGGTGGATTTACTTCCCTTTATTGGGTTACACTAAATACAGAAATGTTAATAAACAGCGAAAAAAATAAGCAGATTTTTGAGGTGCGCCCTTAGGCCCGCGCTGGGTGTGTTTTTAAGGGACATCGGTGGTAAAATCGTGAGAATCAAGCAATGCCGCGCTCTAGGCACAACACTGGCAATATGTCCTTTAGTATTATACTTCATCCTCTGCTTAGTACTGGTTCTACCCAGGAAACTTTGGACATGACTGAATTATTGCTGAGGAGGACATAAAGCAGTCCTTGGTTGAATCCTCACTGGAAACAGTTATTATGTTCTTGAGTAGGACACTTATTCCTCTACTTGGTACTGGTTCTACCTTGGACACATCCTGACATGACTGAAAAAATGCAGGTGGGGATGTAAAGCATCAAATCAAACAAACAAATCATGTACTGGCTCAAAAAAGCTATTCTATTCCAGGTGATCCGAGACTGCATGACTCATCTTAGAGCAGACAACTGCAATGTAATGTTGATATCTAGTGACTTCACCAACAGCGACTGTCCAAAGAAGGAACGCTGGTTTAAAACCCAATATTTGGCTCAAAACTTCAGTCAGCCACAGCTACGAGAGTGGATAAGTAAGTTGCTGCAAGATTATTACACAGGTCCTCTTATATGGGCCTCGGCGAGACAAAACCTTTCTTTGGGGTTTCCGACAAAGGGAGACCCAAACCAGTCTCCTCAGCTACAGAGACTAGCTAGAAAATTGAAATTTCGCTTGTAGCAGGTTTAGATATGATACTTTCTAAATAGCAAATAATTAAGGTGCTGATCAGACTGCGCAGATGCGCAGGCTGGTCTGCACCATTGTTGTTTGCAAACTCCCAAGACAGGGTTTCTCTTGTCGAGCCCCATATTTATGTCTGCAGAGGGCTACAGGGATGTGTGTTCATTAACGCTTTTCCCACCAGTCCTTACTTTTGTTGTCTGCTCTCTCATCTACTTATGTTCTTAGGTAGCCTATATTGCAAACAATATGGACCCAGATCAGCCTGCTCCCAATGGAGCCATCTGATCAGGGTCCATAGTGTTTGCCTCTAAGATAAAATCTAGTCTGAAGTGCACTTGAATATGCAGCAGATGTAAAGTGCGGAGCATTTTCAGGACAAAAAGATATTTGTGGGATAAGGGAGGGTTAAAGCATTTGTATCAAGTTACCAGTGTCCAATATTGTATAACTCTTAAAATGTCAATCACAACTGCAGCAAATAGCAAATTATAAAAAAAAGCTTTCTTTTTCCTTTAAAAAATAACACTGACATTTATTGTTATTAAAACCTCTGATAGCGGATAATTCACATGAAATACCAACATGTTTAAAAGAAACATCAAAATGTGACCTGTCACGCGAAAAGGGACGAGTTGGGTGTCATAAAGTGAAATTCACTTTTTCCGCGTTTTGAATGGAGAATTTTATGACGAATCAAGAAATATTAACATGTTGGTGGGTTCTTGATCATTTTGGGTCTCAAAATGTCCAAAGAAGATGGGTAAGGCCCTGAAGCGTCACAAACTTTCTGTTGACGTTATTGTGACGTTACATGTACATAATAAAATCCAGTAGATTGACACACATTATAAAATATTGCAAAAGGACGTTACAATGTATTTGCTGTAATCAATTTTCTTTTGTCTTCTTCTATTTATTATTCTCTCATTATTCCTCCTCTATTTCTTCTGCAAATGTCGCACCAGATATTTTTTCTAGCCTTCAGCTACACTTTAGTGTCAACACTTAGTCAACTTAAAAAAAACAAAAAAAACTTCACACTGTCATATTTTATGTGTTGTTTAAAAAATATTTTCCTCGTTGTTAATGCACCAAACTTGATAATAAGGATACCATTTGAAAGGAAATTGAAAAACGCAATAAACAAAATTTATTTATTAGCCAAGGTGTCTTACTTCCTGAAAAATGATATAGTAAAACTGCAAAATACTGAAAAACTGAGTTTTCATTGACGTCAACGGGAACGTCGCAGAGCCATGACGTAAAAGATTTTTTTCTCAAACATGTGTACATTTACTTCATTATCAGTTGAATGATTTCAGCAAATATTAGAATAATTATGTATACATTGTTATGCTATTTCCACCAGCTATCTGCTAGTATATTGCTTATTGTCGCCCGCCTTTTAGAGAAAGTAATGAGCATAGTATTAGTGGTGTGTTGTTTGTGGAACGTGGTTCAGTTCAGGTGCCATGTGTGAGCAGCTCCTTCTACAGTTTAAGTGT
Organism: Loripinus fragilis; assembly: GCA_964019695.1. Lineage (NCBI taxonomy): Eukaryota > Metazoa > Mollusca > Bivalvia > Lucinida > Lucinidae > Loripinus > Loripinus fragilis. Next base: position 71,142 of record CAXHUL010000145.1, read on the forward strand.
ACCGAAACTTGTCATTGCTTACAGGTCATTCAGATGTGCAAGTGGTTTATATTCAATACTCAGTCACATTGATTTCAATCACTTTTTTTAGTCGTGACCATCGACTGCTACCAATGTCTCGTGATATTGATTGTTGGTATGTGCATGTATGTTTTTAATATGATTCTCATTTTTTTTGTCACTATTTTATGTTTTGCACTTTAACACAAGTCTGATGCTTGCATAGTGACTATACTATAAGCATGCGAAAAAACTTTACCTATACGGTTTATAGCCTACTGATTGTTTGAAACTATGCATGTACAGTCACGGGACATAAGTATTCGCCTACTTGGGAAAGTATTCGCCTACTTGTGACGTCGCCGTTTAAATTAGCATAATTCCAGATTTTTTGCAAAAATTATCATCGCAAAACTACAGCAACTACAATCATGAAAAAGTACCAAATGAAAGCAAATTGATTTACACAATAAACATATTTATTGTAGCTTCCTGGTGTCTATTGTTTTCACATGGTAGTCATTTAAACACAAAGACAAATTAAAATTTCATTTTTTCGGTGACGTTAACGTCAGCATAAATGGGAATCATGATATTTGAAATTGTACGTCCAATTTAAACGCGTTCTCCTTGAGAACCAAAAGCATGATTATTTTGATATCTAATTGTACATTGCTATTTTCTATTTGCTTTTCATCCGTGTAAATTTTGTAAAAATGCACCCATAAACTTCGTCGTAATAATTTTTGCAAAAAATCTGGAAGTGCACTGTTTTAAACGGAGACGTCACAAATGTCTGTCCAGTCAAAGTATTGCGGGTCAGATCGTCGCTGCATAGTACATATATATACATATGCGAAGCTCTTGGGGACTGTTTCACGTTCATATCAATGCTAAAAGTGTCAATAAATTCCCGGCAGGTAAGCGTAAATTTACTCCGCCTAGTTTTGGGAAGGAATGTTGAAGATGCTGCTGTAAAATTATAGCCCGCTACCCTTAGTCCCACAGGTGCCGTAGCTCCTAATGAAGTATGCATAACCAGTATTTTTTGTATCTTATGACTAAGGGGGGGGGGAATTAAATATGCAGATACTATTGGTCTGTCAATATTATTTTGTCTACAGCAAAAAGAAGTATATAAAAAAGCCTAAAAAGAAGCAAAAATTAAATTGGAATACCGAAGCTTGGCATCGAACTTGGGCCGTTTGCGTGAGAGTCAGGTATCGTACGTAGCCTTACACCATTCCAGGAATTTTAATGAATTTGCTTACGAGGGCTGTTCAAATATGAATGCAAGTAGCTTCATAACTTTCTTCACATAAATGCTACGAAAAAATGCTATACCTTTCTAGAAAGAACTATCTGTCGCCTTTAAAATGGCACCAAACATAAAGACACACTCACTATATTTCTCGAGTTACAGACCCTTATATAAAGACCTTTCCTGTATACTGAAGTTTTTTGAAACAAAATGCAATGCACGTTTTGGTACATGTGCGGATATAGTGTCATATCTTTGTAAGTTTTAGACAAAATTGCATTAAATTTGAGATGCAAGTTTGAGTAACAATCCAAAAGTTGTTTGTAGGATAAAATTTAAATAATCCTGTTTCAATTTCGAGTAAACAGGCACGTTTGTGACGTCATTAATTTTATGATAAACGTCATTTTGAGTTAGCTACTGGTGATGTAATAATGATCATCGCTGTGTCGTTTTCTTTGCTTTTTGTTGAAAACATGCCAAATATGTCATAAGGGAGTTCTCAAAACCCGCCGCCATCTATTTACAGAGTAATCACATTTTCGTTAATTTTTCAAGCATTTTTCTGCCTCTTCATGACCTGTTTACATTAATTAAAATATGTTCAATCTGTCTAGTCCTCCAGACCAGCTGAGTAATTTTATTGTAAATAATGCCTATAGTGATCAAACTTAAAGTTTACGTTCAAATTTAGAATATAGCCGCAATGTTATGACAAAATAATAAGTATAAATTATATAACCCCCTCACTTAATGCATTTTTGACTAAATAAAAATGCTTTTCAGCGTTTAAAAAAATTACCCACTATCCAACAATAATTTGTAGCAACAACTCAGTTTGAGCGATCAACATATTGTCTTTGAGTTAAAATTAGTTTAAATGTTGCTTCGTGCATTTTGTTAGAGATAAGTTTAACTGAAAACTAAAAGGCGGTGTTTTGTTTATCAGTTATTTGCTAACATAGGGAGACTTTTGTGAAAACTATTCGTTGTAATTTAACAAGAGCATGTCGGATTTTTGCAAGTTTCACAGAATCATTAAATAAAAAAATGGGTATACTTCCTTAAAAATTTCAAGAAATTTCACCTGTTAATCGAAGAATTATAGCTCGTCTATATCACCAGTTTATGATCAAAGCATTGAGTTTGTTAGTATACTAAGGTGACCCTCATTCAAAGGACTATAGCTCGATAAGTACACTGTATTTTTCTTTAATTCTGGTGCCAGTTTAAAGGTGACATATAGTCCTTTATAGAAACGTTTAAGATTTTGTTGTAGCATATATGTGAAGAAAGTTATGATGCTACTTGCATTCATATTTGAACAGCCCTCGTATAATTATTTCAAATCACATTGCATAATCATGAATTATTTTTCCATATGTTTTTTTTATTCACTTTAAGTTCACAAAGGCAATTTTTAATTTTTCACAAAACACTGCTTATGCCTCTGCTGTACTCATAATACACTAAATTATTCGTTAAAGAAAACCTGTAGCAAAAATTCGTTCTTTCCCGATGACATCATCTCTACGTCATCATATAAACTTAAATATATCATTCAGTATCTTGCCACGTCTTGGGAAAATAAATATTTTTTATTTTTCCTTAGAAGCTTGATGTCGTCCGGGGGGTGGGGGGGGCGGGGTTACTCTGAATTTTTTTACATGCGTAGGCTCGGGTTGTTTTTTGGGTTCAAAATTTTGAATTTCAATATTTTTGGGGGGTTTCCAAAATATTCAAAAATATTTTTTGGGGTATGAAGATTTTGTGGATATTTTTTTGGGGTCACCACAAAATTGGCCTATATTTAGGGGTCATTTCTATGCATTTTAGGGTCTTTTCTTAAGGGCAAGGTACAGCATGGGGGATATTTTTTGGGGTTGCTAAAATTTTAAACATTTTTTTGGGTGCTCGAAATACTTGATATTTTTGGGGGGTGAACAGTAGATGCTGGGCCCGAGCCTATGTATATAGAGTAGGCCTACCCCCCTGGGGATGTCGTGAGTAATAATTGAAATTTAAATAAAGATAACAATTTTTTTAACTTAATAATCAGGACATTGGTTTTTGTTTTTTTTTCAGAAAATTTGCAAAATGCTGAAAACTTCCATGTGAGATTATGAAAAATCTAACGCGATGACATAACCTTTTAATTTCATAAATTGACAGTCCATATATAGAACAAACTGCATGCAAAGAATTAAAAAGATTTTAATGTGGGAAGTATTATCCGCAACTGTCCTTAAATAAGTAGGCCTAAACCATGTAATCCAGATGAGAAATAGATCTTATCATAAACTGAACTGCGTGGACGATTCTCGACCAAACTTTAACTTACGAACATTCAAAAGGGAACATTTAATATTGTACAAAATGTTTGACAGTCTGGTTGCAGAAAACCTCAACATGAAAAACGCTTTTGAACCGATTCTATAATAAGTTAAACTTCTCTTTGAAATACTCTTAGGTGTGCTATTTTTGCGCGTCGTGACATTAACTTTAAGACGTATTTTCTCGAAATGACGTCGTCCACCCAACTCGTACCTTTTTGCGTGACGGGTCACAAATATCAAATCTCTGTGCATGACAAAATCACAAATTTTTTTGACATAGCGCCCAGCCAAGACTCAGATCAACCTGGATGTTCTTGAAGGTCACAAAACAATATTTACATTTTCAAAGCCAGCCATTAATGAATCTTTAGATTTTTGCAACCGTTCATAGCCTCATGAAAAACATAAATTTGACAGTTGCCAAGCTCAATTGCCCATGCAATACGCTTTGAACATCAAATTCATTCGCCAGAAGTGACACTGGTGTGGTGATCGACAGCCAGCAGCACCTTAGTCGCACATGCAAAACAAGACTCTTGTTTGCTCCATTGGCTGTCCGTGTTCACACTGGCTGTTCAGCTTTTCCGTTTTACACTCCAACAAAACTGTTAATACAATTACATATTAAATACAAAACTGTTTTATTCCTTAATTATAAATAATTTCTATATTTTCAATATTTATAATAAGATGTAAATATAAGCAATAAATTCAATTTTTGGTCTGTTCATAATACAAAGGGCTTCACGTTAACTTTGCAAGAGACCCGAAGTATTCATGATTCCATGAACATTCCAAAAAATCAAATTTATTTCTTAAGTGTAATCAGATGCTAGGCAATACAATTTGACTTATGAGATATAGAGGATCTTACATGAGTGCTGATGTTTTATTGAATTTTTTAAGCGAGTTGAGGAAAAGAAGTTATTGCCTTATAATGTTAGAAATTTGTTCTCTTTACTATTTCAGATGTGAAAAAGAATTCTTGTTTATTCTGGCCAGCACCTAATGAATATATAGGTAGGTAAGAATAGAGGAACCATGGAATGCTATTATGGCTAGCTATGTAGACCCATATCAGATATCACTTTATTCAGAATATGCCACACTGTTTTCAGTTATGAATATGAATGAATTTCTAGAGAAAATAATTTAAATCAAAAGGGGAACACAAAATCAGGTGATAAACCATGCAATTTGCTGCAAACAGGATCAAAACTGAATGAAAAATAAGAAAATTACAGAAATTTGTATAGTAGAGAAAAGGACCAGATGGAGGGCAGCCATTTTAGGCTGTGTGACGCCAAACAGTCATATTTTAATATGTATTTTGATTTATGTTTCTGTTGAAAATAGATGATTTTGAAAAATATACCTGTACAGTTTGCAATGAAATGAATTGGATTTTATTTGTACGTTCAAAAATTTCAGGAAGTTGGTTACATATTCAAAATGGTAGACTCCATCAGATTTTAGATTTTTGAAATTTTACAACTTCCTTACTTTACATCTGATTTGGATCAAATTTGCATTAAAATGTGCAATCTGATATTGCAGTTCATTTTGTGTATATTGTTAATGTATATTGTGTTGCCCTTTAAATGATGCAGGAAATTCTGCCATATATTTTGTCTTGAAAATATTGTCTTCACATCACTTCTGCGGCTTATATGCAAATGCATTTCCAACTACTTTTATTATGGAAGCAAATACTATGAACCTTGATCAGACTGCTAATAAAATGGTTTAAATTTGAAAATGGACCTTCCTTTAGGAGCTGGTTGATCTGGGACTATTTTGTTTATACATGCTTTTCTTGTATGCGTAATTTGGTTCTTGCTTTCAAGTAGTTAGACTGATATAGGCTACCCAAGTAGGTGAACAGGCTCGTAGACATCTGTCATCCAAACTATCTAGAAAACAGTCTGTTACTGTACCTTGATGAGATAGTTCTATAGTTGTTGTTCTCTGTTTGTTTTTTGTTGCTGTTGTTGTTTTTTTTTCAAGTTTTTGTCTTCCTCTGACACAATAGATATCTTACAAAAACTTAATTTCTTTTCAGCAACTGATTTCAGTCTTAAAACCAATAAGCAAGAAGAGCAATCTACGGTACCTGTTGAGTTAGAGTCAGCACCACACTGTAGGCTGTTCTACAAGAAAGACAACAAATTCAATGTGCCAAAAGGTTTGTTGCAGAAATAAAAACATGGAAATTTAATTTTTTTTTTTTTTTAAAAAGAAAACTTTATAGTTTAAACTTTTAAGTTTGGACACCTTAACTCTTTGCATGCGGGTAATTTCATGCTTTTGTGTCGTCTACTGACTTTTTTAAAGCTTATTTTTTCACCAAATTCTTTACAAATACTCCAGGTCAGGTTGAATGTTTCATATACAGTAAAACCTGTCTTAAGCGGCCACTCAAAAATAGACCAAGACAAATGGTAGCTTAATGAAGGTTAAAACATGTGCTAGTGAATGACAAATCCAACAGTTGACTTCCACCCAGCAAAGACTCTGATCAGACTTTGCATATGCCCAGTCTGATCAGAATTTACGGTGCACTCAAATGATAGCTAAGGACCCAAGCTTTCTTCATACACCGAGCAAAGGCTCAGATCAGCCTGGGTATATGCCCAGGCTGATCTGAGTTTTTGTTGTGCACTTAAATGGTAGCTAATTAGGACCCAAGCTTTCTACATGCACCCAGCAAGGGCTCTAATTAGCTTGGGCAGATGTCCAGGCTGTTCTGATTCGTCTTAGTGAGAAAAGACATATTGTTAGTTTTATAACCCACACATGCTTATATTAAATCACTATTCTTCAGGTTTTGTGTATGTGTATTTAAAGAATACTTTAGTAAAGGAATCAGCTAGAAAGTGAGTAATAAAACCTTATTATCATTCAGTTATTGCATAAAAATCCATGTCATATGCCTTAACAGTCATTTTTCAACCGACACAAACCCATGTATTGACAAGACAATTCATGTACTGTTAATCAGGCCTTTAGTTAAGAGTGCATACCAATAATTTTTTTTATTTTTCAACCAAAACATGCTGTGGGTACTCAAAAGAACCGTCTCAATGAGACGATTCTTTTGAGCACCAAAACCATATGCTAAAAATTGTGGATAAGAAAATATTTACACTTTTACACTGAAAATTTTTATTTATCTAAACCTATGGTTAATGCACGGATTTGGTATCTTAAATTCACTAACTCCAGTCCACTACATTTTGCGACAGCTGATCCATTCTATTATATGACTTGGCCCTGGAACACAAATACATGTTTTAATAAAAATTTACAACCACCTGTTGACTGAAATGGCGACAAAATATTGTGCCATACTGTTTGTAAATTTAGGTGAATATGTCATTGAATTTATGCAATAATAATGACCAAACCTCTTTTTAAACCGAGTAGATCCAGATTCTGATGCCAGCTGATCAGGATCTATACTGTTTTACATCCATATAGTGAATCCATATTAATGAAAGAATGTCACTGAGTTGACTGGAATTGAGAAGTTTGTATAGTGTAAACATCCATTAAAATACTCAATGTGTGCTTATAGGAACATGTGTTCTAAGGCCAAATAAAAAATACCTTTAGGGTAGCCCGACCCTACCTAAATTTACTAGTGAAACCTAGAATTTTTTTCAGGTTTTATGGAAAAAAAATAATTTCATGCATTTTGAAAGGCTTTCAAAATGTATAAAATATATTTTTTTCCAGAAAAAAAAAATAATTAAAAAAAATATGTGTGCCTACCCTACCTAAAATTTTCAGACCCGTTATCCGAAACACACTTATTATTTTTTTTTTTTGGCCTTATCAGGTCGAATAAGGTTATTTCTCAAAAACATATGGGCCAGGCCATTACATGATAAAGGGATCATACATGATTTTTCCTTGCATTAACACTTGCCAGGTCCTTAGGAAGCTGTTTGAATAGGAGGCCGCTAGGTAGATTGTTCAAACATCTTCCGGAGCGCAGTGGTAGGGTGCTTGACTCAAGACCGAGGGGCCGCAGGTTTGAGCCTCACCGGTGTCACTGCGTTGTGTCCTTGAGCAAGAACATTAATCCTAGCTTAGGACTGGTTCAACCTAGGAAGACCTGTCCCATATTAACTGAAAGATTATTGATGGGACGTAAAGAATCAAATCAAACAAAATCAAACATCTTCTGAGGGACCCTGCAAGTGTTAATGCAATGAAACACACATATATGATGATTATTCTTGCATTTTATCTGATTTCCAACCAAGATTGCTCAGTAGTCAGTTGACCAATAAAATGGCTGTTTTCTAACACTTGTTCTCTCTTTACAAAACTGCGTCATTTTAATAACTTTCAAATAATTGACGCCATTTGAGTGCACAGCAGCAATAAAATTGCCATTAAGGGCCCCAGCTCAAGGTATCAAGCTGGCCTGATGTCAGTTGAAGCTATAAATGATCACAGTTAGGGAGCGCAGTGGCTCAGTGGTAGAGTGCTTGACTCGAGACCGAGAGGCCGCGGGTTCGAGTCTCACTGCGTCACTGCGTTGTGGTCCTTGAGCAAGACACATTTATCCTAGCTTAGTACTGGTTCAACTCAGGAAGACCCGTCCCTGTTTAACTGAAAGATTGTTGATGGGACGTAAAGAATGAAATCAAACAAACAAATGATCACAGTTGATAGCCATGAATGTCAACATGTAAAACCTGTATAAGATGGCCACTCTCAAGAAGACCGAAAATTAGTTTTCAAGACCAATTATTGCTGTAGCCAATTTTGACATGCTTAAGTCTGCTTTTCTTTTTGTTCTTTTTCAGTTCAGCCTTGCTGAGTTTGTTTCAAAGCATCCTCCTCCTCAACTCAGAACCACTGTACCCAGCAAAACTGGCCAGTTATGAGTAAGTGTAAGACCATATTTGTTGGATTTCCACACAACCTCTTAACATTTGTCCTGCTGTAACGTTTTTTGAAAACAGTGTAGATGCAGATCAGCTGGCTTCTGATGAAGCCATCTGATTAGAATCCACCTTTTTTTTCCACTCTGCTTGTAAATACATGCCTACAACCTACAACTGGAAGGCTGCAGGTTAACAAGATAAAAATTGGGGAGAAGTGTAGTACCTAAAAGTTTTCTGCATGACAAACCTTAACTCTTTGCATGCTGGGTAGTTTTTCATGCTTCTTTGTCATCTGCTGATTTTTTAACCCTTATCTCACCATCCACTACAATTGTTATCTGCTTTCTCATCTACTTATGTTTTTTGGTCATATATATTGCAAATAATATGCACCCAGAGCAGTCTGATCAGAGTTCATAGTGTTCACTTCCATGGTAGAAGTATTCTTACATGCATTTGAATATATACAGCAGACATAATAAGCAGGCAACATTCTTAGAATAAAAATTATACTCCAACAAACTGTTAGTCATATCATGCGCAGGTGTTTCCTCTGTGCAGTCGTCACTTTATAAGACCAAGCATGGACAATTGTACCTCTTTTGTTTCCATGCAAAACTGATTCAGAGCTAGTTAGGTGACTATTAAGTGCAAAATATCCACACCCACCTCCATTTTGACAGCTTTTTCAAAATGCTTTGGCCGTCCTATTAAAGGATATAAATGTTGCATGAATGGTACAATAAAGCTCTGATAGTTCATTACATACTATGGGGTCAGTGGTTAAAAATTCAATATCATATTGCATTTCTGTGTCTGGAGACTTTTTTTATATTAACAAATAGTGTGGACTCTGATGAGATTCCTCATTGTGTGACATCTCATCTTGGTCAACATTGTTTCTGTCACTGTACACTCACATTATTTTCCAATATACAGTAAATGCTCTAAGATTTGGAACACTTTTTGCCTGCCAAAAAGGCCTAGACAAACAGCGCAGACCCAGATCAGACTGAAGGAGCAGTCTGATCAAGATCTTCTCTGTTTGCTATTCTGACAAGCATTTTGCGAGTTCCAGCCCTGAAAAACAACATTTTATTTGAGAACAGAAAGAGTAAAGTATTTGAAATTTTAGAACATTTACTGTACCATGGTTTAACCTGGCTTTGTTTCAGAGTAGACATTGATGTTGATGATGCACAGTCTGGTATAGTCATACAGATTGATGGCTTCAACCACAAATTACAGGTAAGACGGTGTACACTTTCAGTTGATCAGATGTTGCAGACATACCATATTCAACCTGATAAGCACACATGCTCTTATAAGTGCTCACTGGGCTCTCTTTGAGTCACTGTTGCTATTTGGTTTCCAGCTAGATAAGCACTGCAATAGAGCCGGCATGGTGTAGTGGATAAACCACTCGCCTTGTACCCATAGGTCCCGAGTTCGCTCCCTGGCTCCTCCAGTCTGTCGGATGAGACTAAGCTGTGGTTCCATCTCCATATGAACTTAGCTGTTGGTGGGATGTTAAACATGAACACACTCACTCAGCACTGCAATTTAATCCTTAACATGGATCCATCATGTGGATGAAAAATAGTGTGGTTCCTGAACTGGATCTACTTCTAAATAATTTCAAAAAATTATGTGCACACTGCGACTATTAGGCTAAATAATGTAGGTGTTTGTCTCCGGTATCATAGCAGTCTGACTTGTGGTAGTACAAAGATCTGTCAATGCTGTGCATGCAGCAATTGGGGTTGATATTTGAAGTCTACTAGTAACACTATGGTCTTTTACAGATAGTCCATTAACCTAACCACTCTTTCCTGGTTATACCATAGAAGTTAACCATTACTCTGTGCAGATGCTTAACTGACAACAGCTTAACCCTTAAAGCGCCAATCACGACTGCAGCAGACGACAAATTTTGCAACATCTTTCCTAATTTTCGAAAGAAATAAGGAATGATAGTTCATGAGAATCGTCTGCCAGCAGACGATTCTCCTGAAATATCATGCCATATTTGTTATTTTTGATAAAGAGGCAAAAACTGAATAAATGAGCCAGTATATGAGATTTTGGTACTTATTGCATAGTTGACCAGACGAGGCTCCAACAGGCCTGTATGTCTGCACAGTTTAGTCAGATTTTGTTGTTTGCATACTGCAATACTTTTGACCTGCATTAAGAGATAATTGGTCTTGTAAACCAATTTTCGGACTTTTTGAGAGTGGCCTTTTTACACAGGTATTACTGTAGATGAAGGCTAAGACAAAAATTAGACCTGCATCCCCATTATATATTTAGCTGTGCATGTTCATTTTAAGAATGAATTTATCTATACTGTTATCTCATTGGCTGCAAATATATTAAACCTTATCCCACCTCTATTTTAGTCCTGAAAATGTTGTCTGCTTTTTAAGTCTGCTGCATATATTCAAGTGCATTCCACATTAGATTTGTTCATGGAAGCAAACTATGAATAATCTGTAAAAACGGATCCTTCAGAAATAGAGTGAACCAACAATATTAGAAAACAGCAGATTCAGTTTTATTGAGTCTGTTGATGAGAATAAATGGAAAATGCAACAATTCTCACGCCCCCTAGCACCAGTATTATGCTTTCCGTTAGAATCCTGATCAGACTGCTCCCAAAGTCCAGATTGTTTGCAATATAGGCTACCTAAGAGCATAAGCAGACCAACAAAGACTTACTTTAGAATGAGCCTGCAATCTTTTTCTGACATGCATGCATACTTTAAACAATAAGAACTACAGTCTTGAAACTTGGTAAACTGAGAAGAGAATATTAGTGAATTACTTGATTAAATTTGGAAGGAATTACAAAACAAAAAATACTAGAGTTATAGCCCTTGTTTTAGAAATAGTGCCACCCTTTTGGACAAGCATATAGGTAAGGGCACAGTGTTTCACAATCTCTTGTTTGAGCTAGGATTTCCATTTATCTTGACCTACTAGACAATATGGCTACATTATTTCCCTATTTTCAGAAAGTATTGAACAGAGTGATAGACCTGATGACAGAGTTTACCTGTACAGATGAACAGTTTGATACAATGAAAGCTCAACTTAAGAAAGTTCTCTACAATGATATGATCAAAGCAGATGATGCAGCTTAGTAAGTTTACTCTTTGCATCCTGGGTAATTTTTCACGATATTTGTTGTCTGTTTTTAAAAATACATTTTTCAACTTAACCCCTTCACTGCCTTACCACGAGTGCTGCTCGTTATAAAAATCACTTATCATATGCAAAATACCATGAGTACAGCTCCTGATGAATACATCATAGTTTAAAGCAAAATTAATGGTAAAAGGGACAAAATTCAATTATCCTAATCTGTTCTAGAATGAAAAAGTTAACTTTTTCAAGATTTATCCCATAACTCTGCTGCCAAAATGGCTTCTGTAGCTTGCTTTTTACAGTGAAAAACGGCCCTTTTGATGAAGAACTCTGTTTTTTTTTTCAAAGATGGCAGCTGATCCAGGAATTAGTTTGTCGTGTTTCTTGGATGTAGAGGTTATTTTGGAAGTCTAAAATGGCTTGTATATAGATGACAATTGATAATAATTGGTATCAGAAATGGTAAATGAGGAAAATGACTGTCAATCTCACATTTGTGAACCATTGTTTTCCAATGATGCTGAAAACGAAAGTAGACATTCATGTATTTTCAGCTGTTGAAAAAATATTTTTTGACATGCTATCATTAGAAAACATTATTTCAGACATTGAACCAAATGTCTCAAACAAGCAGGAAAAAAATTGGTGTAAATCCCTACATTGGTTATGATTTTGTATGAAATTATATGTAACACAATAATAACTTCAAAATAGCCTTCTTTTCACCCAGCATATAGCGTGCACTTATATACGGTAGTGAAGGAGTTAAGAAAAATCCTCTATAATGATATAATCAAAGAAGTAAGTTGGCTCTTTGCATGATGGGTAATTTTTCGTGATATTTTGTCGTCTGCTGTTTCTTTTTAAACTTAAGAAAATCCTCTACAATGATATGATCAAAGCAGATGACGCAACCTAGTAAGTCGACTCTTTGCATGATGGGTAATTTTTCACTATATCTTGTAGTCTACTGATTGTTTTCAACATAAACTTAAAAAAAATTATATCAGGAATACTGTCAGAATGTCCAAAACTTTGGCTCCAGATCAGGTCCGACATATTGCTGGGCCTGATCTGGACCCAAATTGTTTGCAAAGGTTGTCAGCAGATGACACTAGCAAGCAAAGAGTTAAGTGTGGTACTATGTCAGTGTTGGGTGGATAAAGTGTCACGTAACTTTATGACTTAGGGTAGATCAAATACCTACTGTGTATTCTTCACTGGAAAGATTAACAGAAAATTGGGATATTTTTATCTAGTTTTCATTTCTTCATATTAAAACTAATAAAAGATGCCGAACCATATAAGCGGCAATTTTCTTGGTGTTAACTAATGTAATATGTAATATATTAGAGCCAATTAACTGATCAAACTTAAAAATACTTAATTTCTTACTAGCTTCAAATTGTGTTTTATTTTGATTTTGTTGTGTTTTAACATCCCAGTCAACAAGATTTTCAGTCAAGATATTTTTGGACTCTGAGAAAATGTATACTAAAACCTGACATCTACAGAGGCACCAGGCAATCTGTCTGCATGATTTTTCAAGCATCAACAGGCAGGGGTCAGCTCATATTTGTTGAAGCAGTGCATGGCAAAACTGAACAAATTGACCCTGTTGCCCTGCAAAGACTCAGATCAACCTAGGCATCCACCCAGTCTAATCAGTCAATGCTGTTTGCATGAAGAAGCTATATAAGACCTGAGCTACTTTTTGTACTCACAGCATGGTCTTGGATGTGACTAGGTTGATTCAGGTCTTCCCTGGTAACACATATCATTTTGTTATTCCCCCAACTTGGAAAAGAGTGAGCAAGCATATTGCTTTTGGAATGTCAGATCTTTGTTTCTGCCAACCAGTCCATCACACATAGCTTGTAAGCAAAATATACGCTGGATAGAGATGGTGAGTGAATTACCTGATTAACTTTAGATGACTTTCCAAAATAGATTACAAGAGTTATAGCCCTTGTTAGAGAAAGAGTAGCACCCTTATGGACAAGCATATATTAGGTTCACAAACACAATTTGGGCCTCGGCATGAGAAATCCTGTTTGCAACCAGATTAGGCTTAAAACAGCTTGCTCAGCTATTGAAGTTTGGCATGTTTGAAAATTAGCTAGTGAATAACAAAGGTGCTGATCAGTCTGCCTGGATCCACTAACTGATCTGCATCTTTGTTGTATGTTTACAACAGAATTGTTTTTTCTCGGGACGAGGCCCATTCTAGTTGGTTTTGCCATGCACTGATGCAGTTATAAACTAAATTGTAGCATGGTACGCCAGTCTATTATCAAGGAGACCTATTGGACTCAAGTAGAGAAACATGCTGCTGTAGACTCCCTAGTTAAAGATGACTTAATGAGCCTAGTCAAGAGATTTCTTCAGATGTGCCATATTGACTTCTTTGTTCATGGAAATTTTACACCACAGGTTAGTAGTTCATGGAAGCATTACACCAGTGGAAAGTAGTTCATGGAAATTTCACACCACAGGTTAGTAGTTCATGGAAGCATTACACCAGTGGAAAGTAGTTCATGGAAATTTTACACCACATGTTAGTAGTTCATGGAAGCATTACATCAGTGGAAAGTAGTTCATGGAAATTTTACACCACAGTTTAGTAGTTCATGGAAGCATTACACCAGTGGAAAGTAGTTCATGGAAATTTTACACCACAGGTTAGTAGTTCATGGAAGCATTACACCAGTGGAAAGTAGTTCATGGAAATTTTACACCACAGTTTAGTAGTTCATGGAAGCATTACACCAGTGGAAAGTAGTTCATGGAAATTTTACACCACAGGCTAGTTAACATGACCACATAGGAACTGACCTATATCAGTCTGGGTGATTTTTTCCTGATAATTCCTGAATTAAGTATTTCTATGGAAAGTCAGCCTCAAAAATTCTGAATTAGGCAGATATGATAGCCCTACTGGTCTATTTTCGGATTTTTTGAAACCAATTGACCATTTAAGCTTGATATTGTTTTTATTTTATAGGCATACTGCAAGTTTAAAGATTTGAATTTCTGAAGTTCAGGATTTTTACAATATTTGAACTTTAATTCGCAACTTCATTTTGTTGGTTTTGTCACACTCTGGCTTGTTGGAGAGTTTATAAAGTATGACTGAATAGACTAGTCGTAATTTTTGTTGTGGTTTTTGTTGTTTGCTTTTGTTAGCCCTATAGCATCTAGTCTGGCCAAAACTCTCAGAGTTTTGGCCAGACTGAAGGCAATAGGGTTAATCTCTCTTTCTCATGTGTCCTTAACATTTGCAGGAAGCCCAAGCTATGTGTGAAGATGTCACTACCAGACTGACAGGGGTTTCTCTGGACACAGTCTCCCTTCAGGTACGCTTGTGATAGGATATTTTATAAAGAAGTGTGCTATCTTATCTGTGCCTGCACTATTTGCAATCACAAAGCAATTCACCTTTCTGAAAACCAAGCCTGCTTTTACTGTTTGTCTACTAGTGTTACCTGCTGATAACCTTTACAAACAGTTTTGACCCAGATCAGGCCCAACAAAAGGTCGGACCTGATCTGGATCCAAACTGTTTGACACTCTGGTGGTATTCCTGAAAGATTATTTTGAAACAGATGATTCTGAAGAAAAAAAATCAGCAGGCGACAAAAAGCATGAAAAATTACCCAGCATGCAAAGCATCCTTCCACTAACTGTAAAGTAAACCTCAGATGTGGGAGATTGATTGGGACTATGTCATGTGATAAGTCATCATTGCATTGGTCAATTATACTTTATAAGGTGACCTTTGAGTGACATTTTTGGGTGTGGTTTGGAAACATCTTCTTACAGCAACTGAAATAGTATGGTAATTCTGACCAACAATTCCTTGTTATAATTGATGGGCAGTTTCAGATATGATAAATGTAGCCCCCATGTATTAGGTAATTATGAGCATTATATATTATGTTTTCTTGTTTATACTTTTCAGAAAACTATGTTAGAGATACCAGTGGGTAAATGGTATTGTCAGGTCCAAGGTATTAACCCTGATGATATCAACTCCTGTATAACTAATTACTACCAGTATGGTCCAAGGACGCTCGAGAAGTCATGCCTTAATGAAGTCCTTGTGGTAAGTGTCCTAACACTAGACAAGATGGCCATTCAGATTGCCCTTTTTAGCTCACCTGAGCCATAGAGCTAGGCTCAAGGTGAGCTATTGTGATCATAGGATGTCCAGCATCTGTCAGTCTGTCGTCCGTCAACAATTTCCTTTAAATAACATCTCCTAAACCTCTAAGCAGAATTTCACCAAACTTCAGAGGAATGATCCTTGGGTGGTCCCCTTTCAAAGTTGTTCAAAGAATTTTATTCCATGCATAATTCTGGTTGCCATGGCAACCAAAAGGAAAAACTTAAAAAAATCTTCTTGTCAAAAACTGCAGGACAGATTTAAAAATAATTTGGTACAAATGGTCCTTGAGTGACCCTCTTCCAAAGTTGTTCAAATTCTTCTGATTGGTTGGAAAACCTGGTTGCCAGGGGGTATGGCTAGTTTTTTTTATGTTAATATAGGGAAAACTTTAAAAAATCTTCTTGTCTGAAACCACAAAGCCTAGAGCCTTGATATTTGATATGGTGCATCATCTAGTGGACCTACACAAGCTTGTTGAAAATAAGAGCCTGGCTCCAAAAGTGGTCCCGCCCCGGGGTCACATGTTTTACATAGGCTTAATAGGGAAATCGTAAAAAACCCTTGTCTGAAACCACCAGGCCTAGAGCCTTGATATTTGGTATTTAGCATCATCTAGGGGACCTTTAACCAAGTTTGTTCAATTAATGCCCCTGGGGCCAAAAGTGGCCCTGTCCTGTTCAGGAAATGTAAGAGACAACACTGGTTGTCTTTTGACTTACAGTGGTTATCTTCCTTTATTAGTGGAAAGTGAAAGCGCATTCTGGGTAGGTTTTAGAAGCGAAAGATAAACAAACAAGATGGCCTTGGATTGCTCACCTGAGTCCTGGCACATATGATGTATTGGCCTGTGGCTAAAGAGATATCATTAAAAGATATTTCTATTTTTAGCTCTGGTGGCCATTTTGTTCAGCTGAGCTAAACATTCTGATCAATTTTGGTAGGAGGCTTCAAGCGGAACATTTCTGTGAAACAATATTGAATTTGGAACAGAGGATCAAGAAGAAATGCTCTTTAACGACATTTCTTATCTAGAGCTCTGGTGGCCCCTTTCTTCAGTAGAGCAGAACCATTTGTGCAATTTTGGTATAGTGCATCATGAGGAACAATTCTGTGAAATGATTTAGAATTTGGACCAGTGGATCAGGATGAGATGTTGTTTAAAGACATTTCTTATCTAGAGCTCTGGTGGCATCTTTGTTTTGCGGAGTGGAGCCAGTTGTGCAATTTCGGTTGAATGCATCATGAGGAATAATTCTTTGAAATTATTTTGAATTTGGAATATTTCTTAATTAAAGCTCTGGCAGCCCTTTTGTCAGCTTAGCGAAACCATTTGTGCAATTTTGGTAAGCGGTGTTATGAGGAACAATTCTGTGAAATTATTTTGAATTTAGACCAGTAGTTAAGGAGGAAATGTCGTTTATAGATATTTCTAATCTAGAGCTATGGCAGCCATTTTGTTCTGCCCAGCGGAACTATTTGTGCAATTCTGGTAGAGGTTGTTATGAGGAACAATTCTGTGAAATTAATTTGATTTAGGGCCAGTTTAAAAGATTTCTTATCTGGAGCTCTGGCAGCCCTCCTGTTCGGTGGAGCGGAACCATTTGTGCAATTCTGAAAGAGGGCATATTGGGGAAAATTCATGTGAAGTTATATGAAATTTTGACCAGTGGTTCAGGAGATGTTGTTTAAAGAAAAAGTTTACAGGCGACGGACGGACAAAGACCAATTACAATAGCTCACCTTGAGCCTTTGGCTCAGGTGAGCTAATAAAAGGAACACTGGGCCTCTACCAAGTTTGATCACATTATGCCTGTGAGCCGAGAGGGTCACATGTTTTACATAGATGTATATCAGGAAAACATAAATAATCATCCTGTGAGAAAACAATGGGCCTAGAGCCTTGCTACTAGATATGTAGCATCACCAAGTAGTTCTACCAAGCTTGTTAAAATCATAATCCTGGGGCCAAAATATATACCCTTATAAACAGTCATACTCAGGTGAGCAGCCCAGGGCGCCAGGGCCCTGTTGTTTGTTTTGTTTTAAGTCCACAATTTTTGAAAAGTTGTGGGGTTCTTTAACTAAGTCAATACAACAGCCACTAGTCTTTTATCTGGGCTACTATATAATATGGTCATTTAATTGGGTCAATACAGACAAGACAGCAGACTGGTCTGTTAAATGGGCCAGTATAGCAGGCATTGGTCCTTTTACTAGGGCAATACAGCAGTCATTGGGTCCTTTTGAACTACATTGGTCCATTACCTGTCCCCCACTATATAAGTAATTTATCTTTTAACAGTGGACTTAAACTGGGCCAATACAGCAGACATTGACACTGTACCTGGGTTAATTTACCAGACATCAGTTGTTTAACTGGGCAATTATAGAAGACATTGGTCCTTTAACTGTGCCATTATAGTAGACATTGGTCCTTTAACTGGGCCATAAAAGTAGACATTGGTCCTTTAACTGGGTCATTATAGTAGACATTGGTCCTTTAACTAGGCCATTATAGAAGACAGTCCTTTAGCTGGGCAATAATAGCAGACTTTGATCCTTTAACTGGACCATTATAGCAGACATTGGTCCTTTAACTGGGCCATTATAGTAGACATTGGTCCTTTAACTAGGCCATTATAGTAGACATTGGTCCTTTAACTGGGCCATTATAGCAGACATCAGTCCTTTAACTGGGCCATTAAAGCAGACATTGATCCCTTAACTGGGCCAATATAGCAGACATTGGTCCTTTAACTGGGCTATTATAGCAGGCATTGGTCCTTTAACTGGGCCATTATAGTAGACTTTGGTCCTTTAACTGGGCCATTATAGTAGACATTGGTCATTTAACTAGGCCATTATAGCAGACATTGGTCCTTTAACTTGGCCATTATAGTAGACATTGGTCCTTTAATTTAGACAATATCAGTGGTTCTTAAAGTGGGCGAGGATAGCAGACATCTTTTTATTGGGCCAAAAGCAGACAAAAATGCACACTTTAATTGGGCCAATACAGTAACATTTGTCCTTTAAATAGGACACTTCATCAGATGCAATATTACTTGATTAGTGATGTTTATTGCAGACGAGAATGAGGGAGCCATGTTTCAATACGTTGAGAACGAAACATCAGCTTGGCTATACAGTATACAGCAAGAACTATGACACCAACGGTGTAATTGGGATTGGTATTGTAATAGAGTATCAAGCTAATAAATTCAGGTATTTATAAATACTCAAAGGGTTGGGTATTGACACAAACCCACTATTGATTATTCAAAAACCTAAAATGATGTTATTTATAGAACAGTATGAAATTAGAATGTTTGAGCTTCGGGGGCAAGAACATTTTAGCCATTTAGATAGACATAACGCTATATAAGGCCCTTGTGGATGTTCTTATCTTTTAATGAAAAAATTGTTGTTGGTACTCTGTGGAAGCATCTCATTAGAAATGCATTAAAATGATGTGGAAAAACTCTTATCTAGAGCCTTAATAATCATTGTTGAATTCAATTCTATCTTCAAGTTACTAATTTTTAAAACGATAATTAAAAAATGGAACAACGCTAGTCTTCACTATTTATCAAAGTATGAGGCTTAATCGAAAGCTCACAGTATGATGTGGGATGTCAAATAGCCTAATACACTTTCTATATGTTTTGTGACATTTCAATAGGATGTACTATGTTTATCAAAGTACTCAATGAAAGGGTTTCTGTCTAAAATGGGTTGAAAAGTGTATATTATCTGGAATGTCTAACACACACACACACACACACACACACACACACACACACACACACACACACACACACACACACACACACACAGTGATTCTTTCTCTGATATATTGCTTATGTATGGTAATAAGATAACCATATTGTATATATGATCTTGCATTTATTTAAGACTTATGAGACACAAAAAATATTTTGAATTTAGAAACAATTTTGTAGGGTCTGATAGTTTAAAATTGGTGCAGTTTAACTCTTGAGCTATTGCATAAGACAGTCGTGAAAAAAATCATTTACTACAATCAGGATTGTAGTTAGGAGTGCATACCAAAAAATTATTTTTCTTATTTCTTAACCTAAACATATGTTGTGGGTACTCAAAAGAACCCTCTCAATGAGATGGTTCTTTTGAACACCCAAAACATATGTTAAAACTGATGGGTAAGAAAATATTTACAATTTTACGCTCAAAATTTTGTTTATCTAAACATATGTACAATAGACAAGATATAGGCTTGACTTTAATAGTATCCTTTCACCGACGGTATAGTGTGTAGTTTCTAGTAAACAAATACACTTAGATGACTTTTTACTGTTTTTCCCCTCCACAGAATGGCCTATGTGGATGAAAAGATAGAAGAGTTTCTTCAAGAAATGAAAGACATTCTCGCTAATATGACCCAGGAGGACTTTGATGATCTGGTAGGTTACTCTTAGTGCTTATCCTGTCCATAAAATGTTGTCTGCTTTTTACGCCTGCTGCATTTATTCA
This sequence comes from Loripinus fragilis, assembly GCA_964019695.1. Taxonomy (NCBI): domain Eukaryota; kingdom Metazoa; phylum Mollusca; class Bivalvia; order Lucinida; family Lucinidae; genus Loripinus; species Loripinus fragilis. The sequence goes on from CAXHUL010000145.1 coordinate 91,470, forward strand.
AATGTACCTTGGACTACTTTTGATATTGAACAAAAATCTAAAACCAAATGGGGACCAGAAACTTAAGTCCCAAAATGAGTTTCTATTGCCTTCATTTGACATCACCAAACTAGACTGGACACAATCACCTTAGATAGACATAAATAATCGATAACTCTATATAGTAGGTTGGGTAGTACAAAAATGTTGTCTGCATGAGTCATTGTTTACCATATGGAGTCATAGGTGAAATTTTTTGGATTATACCTGAATTCAGGATTTTGAGGCTGACTTTCCATAGAAAGTCAGCCTCAAAATGCTGAATTAGGCAGGTTATGATAGCTTCTGGTTTATTTACAGCTCATCTAAAGACAATTGCCCATTTAATACTGAAATTGTTGATATTTTGTAGGCATACTGCAAGTTTTTAAAACTCAAATGCCGAAAGTTCAGGATTTGGAAAATTTTGAACTTTCAACCATGTGGAGTTAGGTAGCTAGCCACTTGATAAACATCACTTCTATATCCTTAACTCTTTACCTACTAGTGCCATCTGCTGACAACCTTTGCAAACAGTTTGGACTCAGATCAGGCCTGACAGAAAGTCAGGCCTGATCTGGATCCAACTGTTTAACATTCTGATGGTTTTCCTCAATTTTTTCAAAGATGTTAATTTTGAAAAGAATTAGCAGATGGCAAACCAGCATGCATTTTTTTCCAATAGCCAAAGAATGAAAGGAAAGATGGATATCAACTAGCTGCATAAATTGTTCATTCCTGAAGGCCATTGGCTGAAAACTTGAAAAATGTGTCAATCAAATGAGTCAAGGCACACTTTTAGGTAAAGGTAGTGCGCCACTTGATAAATGTTTTTACTATACAATTTAATTATAGATTGATTCTGTAGTGACTTTGAAGAAAGTGGAAGACACACATCTCGGCGAGGAAGCCAGCCGGCATTGGAGAGAAATTGAAGAACAATCTTTTGTCTTCGGAAGACCACAAAAAGAGGTACTGTCAAGAACTAATAGGCTGATTTGGAAATATTTGTCACAAATGGTCCTTGGGTGACCCTCTACTAAGATTGCTCATATTAATTTGATCCAGTGAAAAATATGGTTGCCAAGGCGCTACCTTTTGAAGATGAAATAAGACAAACACGCCTAAACCATCATCTTGGAACTCAAGAGAGAGCTCAAATGAACCATGGTAAAGAGCCATCTCTGTTCAAGCCAATGAAGTTTGACAGTATCTAGATGTAGGAGCAAACACAGCTAGATCTTTGTAGTTTGCAAAAATGTCAAGTTTAGCCTTTATTGCAGCTCAAACAAGTGCTGTAAATTCAGATATTTTCATGAGAGTTTTATTTTCGCGAAACTTCGCATATGCGAAGTTTCATGAAAATAAAATCCTCGCGAAATGGCCAAATTATTCTGTCATTAACTGATGAAGGTAAATCATGTCAAAATCAGGATTTTTTATGTCACAAATATGTCTTTTAACGCTATTCGAGAAAATTTATGAAATTAAAGTATACTCCAATGATTAAGAATCCATTTTCTGTATAATTGCTATAAATGCAATGCCATATACAACCTAGTAAGTGCACTGTTCTCATAAGGCCAGAGTTTTTTTTATTAGTTGATTTACGGTTTTTTTTTTTCTCCAGATTTAGGGTCGGGGGACAAAAAAAAAGCTCTGAAAATGACCAGTTTAATATCTCCAGATCAACTGGTCATTTTCAGAGCTTTTTGTTTTTTAATATCTCCAGAAAAAAAACATTAAAACTAGTAAGGTAAACCAACAGTCTGTATTAAATCTTTCATCATTTTTTTTTCTAAAAATCTGGGCAGGACAATCACTTTTAACAGTGTCACTCTCAAAAATACAGACAGAACCTCAAAAAAAATTTTTTTTTCAACAAAAACAAATAATATTTAGAGTCGATGGATAAAATAAAAAAATAATTTTAGAAATTAAATTTTATTTTTCTGTATTTTCCGGAAATTTACAGTAGGAGGGTTTGTAAATCAACTAACAAAATAATTCTGGCCTAACTACCAAAATTCAAGAAGCACTGTGGTGTAGTGGTTAAACCACATGTCTTGTAAACCAGGGATTGCTGTTTAGATCCCTGGCTTCTCCAGTCTGTCGCATGAGACTTTTAAAAGCTGTGGCCCTATCCCCATATGACCTTAGCTGTCGGTGGGACGTTAAGCACAATTACAAAAATTTTATACCCCGTCTTCAAAACAGTGTAGATCCAGATCAGCTGGCTTCTGCCATCTGATCAAGATCCACACTGTTTTTCATCAATACTATGAATCCATAATACAAATGAAATTGCGCAGGTTGATATACCATTCACAACTAAAAACTAGCTTGCTGTGTGCTTACTAACAGCAAGTGCATTTATTTAGCTGAATATGGAATATTCCAATCAAACATGAACTAATGCTGTGCAAATAATAATTCATTGGAAAAAAAACTATCATCCATGCTTATTTATTTTCAGATAGCCATTTTAAAGACATTAACTCTAGAATCTCTAAGAAACTGGTTTATGCAGTACTTTGGAGATAATCAAAGGAAGCTTAGTGTTCAGGTACACAACAATGATTGCTAACAACAAGTCTCTGAAAACTCCACTCATCTTGGGATGCTGCGCAATTCAAAACTTTTGAGGTTTTCCAATGTTTAGAAAACATTTTTCTATAATTACTAGTTTTACACTTCAGGCCTCCAGATATATGTGCATATTTGAAAATTATTTTTCCCATTTCTTAACCAAAACATATGTTGTGGGCACTCAAAAGAACTGTCTAAATGAGGCAGTTGTTTTGAGCACCCAAAAACACATGTTTAAACTAATGGGCAAGAAAATAAATTTTTACTTAAAAACTTTGCGTAATAGGACCTACAGTCGAACTTTGGTCGCTCAAACTCGCCTGTCTCGAACACCAGTGATTGCTCGAACTCGTTCCTTGGGCCCGGCAATTTCCCTATTCATTCAATGTTAAAATACACCCCAGGCTCGAACAGCGATAACTCTCGAACTCAAAGCGCGGTCCACAGGGCGATTTTGTCATGTAAAAACGCTATGATGGCTCGAACCAAATATTTCTTTACATGAATCAGTCACATGCTTGTTTAAGTTCATTATTATTTTCATAAGCGCTGTGTGACAATGATGATTTTACCCTAACTGACAAGCAGACGTGTGAAGCAATTAGCGGCAATTTATCAGATCAAAGATTTGAGTAAGTTCTCACTTGTCACCACTTAGTAGGGCGGCCGAAAATGATTAAAGACAATTAATGAGATGTTTTGTAAGCAAGAATTCGCGTAATCAAGAATTCGCGTGTCAAAATGAGTAAAACATGCCTGGCTTGATAAAGACAGGCATCAGATTGTGCGACAGTACAGTCTGATCCGCGTCTTTGTTGTAAACATCCTGGGGAGTTTGTCTATTTTCATGTTTTTATTCGTTGTTATTAATTGAAACATGCACATTGTGAATTAATAATAAGAAACGATAAATAACCAAACATAAACTGTAGTGTCACATAAACAGGAACATAGACCCACAAGACGTCAAACGGTACAGCTTACTCTGTAGCAAATGCATTGATCAGCCTGCGCATATGCGCAAGCTGATAAATGTATTAACTTTCAACACGTTCATATGCTATCACATGCCGCTTATCATTTTAACTCTAGCATGCAAAGGGTTATTGATCAGTGACAGGTGTCACGTGCGCTTTGAAACTACGTGGTGTCCATGATGACATTAAGTACACATGAACCAACTTGAAAATTGTCAGGCTAGGTATAGCTCAAACACATGGATGGGTCGAACTCACACGACGGTCCCGACGAGTTTGAGCCATCGAAGTTCGACTGTATATGGTTTTAGTGATGCTGGGCAATTTTTTTTCTATTTTAAGATTTTGCAAATATGAAGCCTGCAACACATATTGGATAGCAACTATTTCTCAAATACTGGCCTAATCAGCAGAAAACTTGTCTTAGAATGTGCAGCAATGTAAGAATCAGATAAAGGGACTGTCCGAAATCTTGAACAATGAGCTAGTACCTGACGAAACCCAACAAAATAAGCTGTACATCCAGTGATAGCTTAGTTTAGCCCGATCTAACAATACGACCTTTATGCCCAGTAATAACTCAGCTGAACCTGGTTAGTATGTGTTTGATTTCATATGGCTTAACCCTCAAAATTTTTATTCTGGATACTGGCAAACAGGTACACTGTTGTTTGTTTGTTTGATTCTTTACATCCCATCTACAATCTTTCAGTTATAAAGGGACGGGTCTTCCTGAGTCAAGCACTACTTTGGGTAAATTGGCAAACAATAAAGACCCGGATAAGGTGGCATTTCATCAGTATCTGCACTGTTTGCAAAGATAAAACCGTCTTCAGTGACAGAAATGCATCATTTTATAGAAATTTTGACGGCAACCCCTTAAAATATAAAATGGACAATTCCATACTTAATGTATCAATATGTATGGGATAATCCAATGAAAAGGGTTTAACAGTTTTCCTCACATAGTGGCGCATATAAGCCAGCACATCCTATAAATGCAGTAGGTAGCAGTATATCAGATTTGTAAGTGGAGTTCAGGAGGGTATCAAATTTTTGTTTTCTTCAGACTATGATATTAAAAAATGTAATTATTTTTTTGACAAGACAATTCAATTTTTTTTTTTTTTCAGATTGTTGGCCAGAAGACTGTAGAAGATACCACCAATGGCCCAGTCAAACAACAAACTGATCACCATAATGTTACAGTCAAGTATCTAGTAGACACTGAACAGACTAATTCTACACCAATTACCGATATACAAGTGTACAAGAACTCTCTTAAACAATGGCCTTCTATAAAACCAGGCTCTTGATGATGGCTGTGAACTAGGAATTTTTAACAAATAGATAAAAAATAACAGGAATGTTTTAATGTTAAATGTATTTACTTTTTTTCTTTCTACCAAACTCTCTGCAATACAAATAGGCCAACTCTATCATTTGGTAGTTATGCATATGCTTAAAGTTGCCCTTTCAAAATGCTAGAGGCGTAAATCATGCTCACATACCTGCAAGAATATAAGAATCTAGCATGAGAATGGGATAGAAAAAACTGTCCCGAGGATCACCGATTGGCATCATGAAGCTTGCCGAGTGATGACAATCTGTGATCTCAAGGGACAGATTTTTCTATCCCACCCTCGCACATTTAATGGATTCTTTTTCTTGCTCATCATTTAATACAGCATTTTTATATTTAAAAATGCTCCCTGAAGTTTCAGAATACCCTGAGATGCGACAGAACCGACGTGCGGCTGTTCGATTTTTATCTTTCCCACGCGTATGGAAGAAAATAAAGGCTCAGACCAAATATTAGGCCTCTAGCTTCTCTAGCATGGGTGAAAGTTCAAAATTCCCCAAATCCTGAACTTTCCAAACTCTAATCTTAAAACTGGCAGTATCCCCACTAAATAATCACAATTTCAAGTTTAAATGGTCAATTGTCTTTAGACAGACTGAAAATAAATTTTAAAAGTTATTATAATCTCCATAATTCAGGATTTTAAGGCTGACTTTCTGTGGAAAGTCAGCCTCAAAATCCTGAATTCAGGAATAAACCTGAAAACATGTTCTCTAGAAAGTAGGACATGAAGGTTTAAAGAGTGACTTTATGTATAAGCGATAAGTATCTTAGGCCAAATAAAAAAACCCTGTGTTTAGGGTAACCCGACCCTACCTAAATTTACTGGTGATTCCTAGAATTTTTTAAAACATATAATTTTATGCATTTTGAAAGGCGAAATGCCTTTCAAAATGCATAAAATTACATTTCCTTCCAGAAAAATGCATAAAATTATATATTTTTCCAGAAAAAAAAATAATTAAATAAATATGTGTGCCTACCCTACCTAAAATTTTCGACCCTTTACCCAAAACACTTATTTTATTTTTTTGGCCTTAGCCCAAGTACCCTATTTGACCAAATAATAGCACTATGCTCTAAACCTTTTCAAAATTTCATACCCACTTTTGAAAACAGCGTAGCTTCAGATCAGCTGGCATCTATGAAGCCAGCTGATCAAGATCTACACTTTTTTGTCCGAAAGTTGAATTTATAATGAATTTAAACGACTGCATTGTCAGTGCATGTCATCATATTTTTAGAAGCTCCACCTATTTGCTATGATGCATCAGTGTCCTAGACCAATATTATTACGTTTACATCGAAGAGCTATCTTAAACCAATTATTTCACCTGAAACAATTTTTCTGTTCACACAGCACAACCATCCCAGCCCTATTGCACTCAGAATGATCAAAATTCTTGAAATTCACATAATGGCTTAACTGACATTTGAATAACCAACACAAGTCAATATTAATTTTTCTCCTCCCAGTCTTATGTCTGCCTCTTCCTTATTGACTTCCTGATGATCAGCTGCATGCTGGGTAATTTTGCATGCTTTTCTCGTCATCTACAGATTTTTTTCAAAATCAACTTTTTTGGAAAAATTCTTTCGGGAATATCATCAGTGTCAAACATTTTGGATCCAGATCAGGCCCGACATTTTGTCGGGCCTGATCTGGGTCCAAAATGTTTGCAATGGTTATCAGCAGACAACACTAGTAGGCAAAGAATAAATTCCTATTGCACTCAGATTGGTTCAAATCTCTTATTATTTGAATTCACATAATGGCTTTACTGACATTTGAATAACCCACACCGACACAAGTCAATATTGAGGAGTGCAGTGGCTCAGTGGTAGAGTGCTTGACTCCAGATCAAGGTTAAAGCCTCACCGGAGGCACTGCCTTGTGTCCTTGAGCAAGACACTTTATCCTGTGCTTATTACTGATTCAATGCAGGAAGGCCTGTCTCAACATGACTGGAAAATGTTAACTAGGACATAAAGAATCAAATCAAACAAAACCAGTCAATATTAAAATTTTTCTCCTCCCAGTCTTAGGGACTTCCTCTTCCTCATTGACTTCCTGACGATCAACTGCATGCTGGGTAATTTTGCATACTTTTCTTCTTGTCTGCTGATTTTTTTCTCAAAATCAACTTTTTAGAAAAAATATTTCAGGAATAGCATCAGGGTGTCAAACATTTTGGATCCAGATCAGGCCCGACATTTTGTCGGGCCTGATCTCGGTTCAAACTGTTTGGAAATATTAACAGCAGACAACACTAGTAGGCAAAGATTTAACTCTATTGCACCCAAATTGGTTCAAATCTCTTATAATTCACATAATAGCTTTACTGACGTTTGAATAACCGACACCAACACAAGTCAATATTAGTTTTTCTCCGCCAAGTCTTAAATCCTCCTCCTCCTCCTTCACTTCCTGACGATCAACTTTGAATAAAACTTGGAAAAAGTCTCTTATATGCCTTAAATACTGTATCCTGAAATCAACGAGAGTTTTAATAAGTGAAAAGCCCAGATGAGAAAATATTATGAATGAAATTGTTAATCTTTTCTTATCCCTCTATCTAAACATATGTTCAGGGTTCTCAAAAGAACTGTCTAATCGAGAGATTCTTTTGAGTACCCACAAAATATATTTTCTACTAGAAATAAGAAATTTACAGTAAAACCTGTGTAAAACGGCCACTCAAAAATAGACAATACAGAGATCTAAATAACAATTGATAGCTTAATGAAGGTCAAAAGTATTGCAGAATGCTCCCCTAGGAGCATTCTGCAATACTTTTAACATGCAGTAAGCGATAATTGGTCTTGAAAACCAATTTTTGGTCTTATAGAGAGTAGCCGTTTTACACAAGTTTTACTGTAATTCCAAATTACTCCCTCTTACCTGGAGGTATGAAATTTAGCAATGTCAGCTGTAAAAGTATCCTATTTATATATTATATGAAATACAAAGGCCTTCGGGTAGAGATAGATTATGGTGGAAACAGCTTAAATCTCATCAGGGTCTAGGCTGCACTTTTAAGTCAAAGCATCAAACCATAACCTGACCCATAAGATATGACATACAGTTAAACCTGTGTAAAACTGCCACTCAAAAATAGGCAAAACAAAGGTCTTAATGACAACAGGTAGCCTAATGAAGGTCGAAAGTATTGAAGAATGTGAATACATTCTGCAATACTTTTGACCTGCATTAAGCAATTATCGGTCATGAAAAACATTTTTTGGGAGTGGCCATTTTACACAGGTTTTACTGTACATTCTCTATCAAATGAACATTTTGAAAGATGATGAAAAAATAACCTTTAATGTAACAGTGCAAGACATGAAGCTTTTAGCATTAAGTAACAATTCAAGATTGTGGATACCCCTTCATCCATATGCTGACGTTAAAGGCCCAGATGGGCCTGTACAGACTTTGTTTTCTTAATCCCTTGTGTTTTTATTACCAAAGTCCTGAAGAAGACAAATTATCTGGAAGCAACATGGCTTTAGATTTGATTGTACAATTAAATACTTATTTTCATTTTCTTTTTAACCAACCAAAATGTATGTTGTGGGTACTCAAAAGAACCACCTCATTGAGACGGTTCTTTTGAGCATCGAAAACAATTGTTTAAACAGATGGATTAGAAAACAAGCGCAAAAATACTCTCATAACATTTGTTTAGCTGGACCCATGAAGCAAACAACAAAGCGTACTTCTACCAGCATCGACGTTGCTCCCGCTACTATTATTTGCCCTGAAAATGTCATCTGCTTTTTACCTCTGCTGCATATATTCAAGTGCACTAAGGCAAGATTTTTTCAAGAAATTAAACATTTAAAAAAAATTCAGTGATAAAAATAAATTCTAGACTGTAGAGAGTTTCTCATGACAAGTCGTGTATACTCACGTGTATGTTGACAACTGTCCTGTTTGTACTTTTGATACATCTTGCTGCCCCAACACCATTAATAAAGCTGCTACGCTCTGATTGGTTGAATCAACACAACCACCCTGCAACACACAAAAATACATTTTATTGACCGCTAAATTTTTGTCCTGAAAATGACGTCTGCTTTTTACATCTGCTTGCTTAATAACACTTATTAATCCACTATTTTTTTGGCTGCATATATTGGAGTGCACTTCAGACTAGAATTTTCATGGAAGCAAACAATATGAACCCTGATCAGACTGCTCCTAAGGGAGCAGTCTGATCTGGGTCCATATTGTTTGCAATATAGGCTACTTAACACATAAGCAGACGAGAGGAGCAGACAACAAGTCGTGACAGGCAACTAGGCAAGCTAAGGGTTAACATATGTAATCAGTTAACCTATCATGACAAGGCCTGTATTAAGAGAAGTAAATTTTAACCCTCGCTAGCTACGAAAAAAATGCATCTGCACATGTCGTCTGCTGCATGTAAATGCTTACGTCAATGACTAATTTCAGCATACAGACAAATGGTGTGTACCCAGATCAGACTGCTCCCTGTCTGATCTGGGTCCACACTGTTTGCTACAGAGATGTTTTAAATGGACTACCAGACGATACAGCAGGTGATATTCAGCAGAGATACCAACCCTAAATGGCTCTCTTCAGGAATATGAAAGTCATTTTTCAGGAATCTGGGGACATTTTCCAGAATGCCGCATATTTCATCAATAAAGTACAAAATGCACTCACACAAGTTTCTTGTAAGAGGAGCTTCAATATCACATAATTCAGTACCCTCTTCCTCCCTCCAAATTGCATGGCTGAGAGCTTTACTTCAACTTCATGCATAATATTTTCTGGCCTTCAATTGGCTTCAGTTAGGGCCTAAGATTTGTATAATCTGATGAATTTCTGCATCGACATGACGTGTTTCGCCAAGGAATCCATTTTGTTTCGTATCACAGGTGGGTTCTCGGGCTCGTAACTTTTTACCCGCTAAAGTAACGTTTTTCCAATAAATTACGCACAAACCAGTCTGTATTTTATTTTTCTACCAGTGATCAGGTATAACCGTGTTGAGGTAAGAGTAACTTCGGTTATTTTATCTGGTACAGTCATTTGCCGTAATTTTGAAGTTCGAAATCCAAATGCGGAAATCGGCCTTGAAAATCGGTATGATTCCGCAAAAATCGGAATGGTTGGCATCTCTGATTTAGTCACGATTAGCAGCCGAGCAAACAATGATAAAAGAGCATGGACTCATTTGGCTAACACAATACCTACCCTGTATATTTCTTCTAGTAATAAATGAGATGCTTCTTTGCCTAAATCTTCTGGTACAGTTGGCCCTAGGTCTGAACCTTTAGGATTTGAGGTTAACTCTGCTGCCATGAAAGCACCATTGAGGGTCTCTGCCACCAAGGTCAAACCGAACCCAGGTGATCTGTAGATACATAATAAACAAAAACATTATTAACCCTTGGTTCCTCAGTTATGACTTTTGCCGTCTGCTCTCTCAACAGCTTATGTTCTAAGTAAACAAAATGAGCCCAGATCAGACTGCTGATCAGGGCACATATTGTTTGCTACCACAAAAAATAAGTCTGAAATGTTCATTTTGGCTACCCTTAAACGCAAGTAAAGACATCTTAACCCTTAAAGCGCAAAAAAAATGCATCTGAAAATGTCGTCTGCTGAAGTTGTCTGCTGCAAATAATTGCCTAACATTACTGACGAATTGAGTATAGAAGCAAACAGCGTGGACTATAGGAGCAGTCTGATCTGGGTCCACACTGTTTGCCATAGAGGCTTCTTAAACATTTAAGCAGATGAGAAAAGCAGACGACCTTTGTTGCGATTGGCGCATTAGGGGTTAACCATTTCCACGACCATTGTAGGCTGCTCTCTCATCTGCTTTTGTCCTTTGGTAGCCATATTTGCAAACAGTATGGACCCAGATCAGACTGCTCCCTTAGGAGCAGTCTGATCAGGGTTCATACTGTTTGCTTCTAAGATTAAAGAATTCTTGAGTGGATTTAAATATTTGCAGCAGACGTTATAAGCAGACATTTAATGGACCAAAAATATTGGCAGGATAAGAGTAAATCACTGCTAAAGCGTACACATCCTCAAAATACAGGAGGCACCTTTTTGCTGTATATTCCCTAGCTAGGAATATACTTAACTAATTTTCTTTGTATTTTATTTTGAGCTAAGAAACAAATTTTAAGAAATTTGTATCCCCATAAATTAATTTATGGAAATACATAAAATAAAATCTGGATAACTGAGAATAGATTTTGGATATACAATATGCAATTTATTGATATAGATGCTAGCAATTTTTTTGTTTGTTTGATTTGATGCTTAATGTCCCAGTCATTAGCTTTGGTCATGCTGGGACAGTCAGTTCACCTAACCACACTTCATTCCTGTGCAAGCTTGACTAAGCGGTTAACCAGTACTTCTCGTACATACTTTCACTTGTATTTGACAACCCTTCTTGAATCAGCGCAATGTAGGAGAATGGCCGTAGTAAAATATTCCATGATCAATCTCTGCAAAAATATGGGACCGGGCCTGGATCAAACTTGCAACCCCTGGATCTGCAGTCAGACACGTTACCGACTGGGCTATTGTGCACGGTATATTATGCAATTTGTGGATATCTTCTAATAGGGAATAAATAATAAACTGGCAGCCCAAACTTACTTTCCCGATCTGTTGCCCTTCAAATGATCTGTATAAATATAAATATCTGGAAGAAACTTATTTAGAACTCCTCTGGCAGCATCTACCATTCTGTTGGCTGCTGCAGGTGATACCCGAACAGCCCATCTAGACTCGGTTAAGAAAAATAGAAATAAATCCGCCTTTGACAAAATGTCAGTCAGCCAGCCCATCCACAGGGAAATGGTACTTATCCCATATACATGCTAGTCATATTAACCCTTTACCCCATGATAGTGCCTTTTGACACCTTTGAAATACTATGTTTTTGAAAATATCATGGAAAATTGAGCATTTGCTCCATTGGAGCAAATGCTCCATTTTCCATAATATTTTTGAAAATATCATGGAAAATTTAGCATTTGCTCCATTGGAGCAAATGCTCCATTTTCCATAATATTTTCAAAAGTATTCAAAACTTCAATGTTATTTTTCGCCATTTTTTTCAATGTTGTCTACAAATAGAAAATGATGTCATGATCTAAAAATAGCCTATGGAGTAAAGGTTTAAGCATGCATGTGCAATTATCCCTTGGGCTAGATGTAATTCTTGGTATTGAGTCATCATCTACTATAATACCATAAATATACAAGAAGCACAGAGGCTCTGGTGAGGCAGCCCAAATATCCCAACCCATATGACTTAAATAAGTACTTAGACAAAGGGGCTTGAAATTTGATATCAGCTGGAAATTCTAAAATAAATCATATTACAGAATCTATAGCCCATCTGAAGGAATTTGGACACTAAATTTTCATTCATGGGTTTTGTTTGTTTGTTTTCTTGCTTTACATCCCAAGTCAACAGCTATTGTCATGGCGGGACGGTCAGTTCACCTTAACACACTTTTTCCTGGGCAGGCTTGAACAAGCGGTTAACCAGTAATTCGTGCACATACTTTCCTTTGTAACTGACAACCCTTTTTGAATGAATCAGCGGAAGGGAAGAGAATGACCGTAGAAATTACTTCATGATCAATCTCCACGAAAGTATGGTACCGGGCCGAGATGGAACTCACAGCCCCTAGATCTGCAGTCAGATACGCATCTGTAGTCAGACACGTTACTCACTGCGCTACGTGGCTCGGCATTCATTCATGGGTGGGGAATTAGATGCCAGTTTTTTCAAAACTGCCTAATTTCACCACTTGGGAAACACATTCAATTTGATGGGTGCATTATCTTTAACCATCTTTAATAACAAAAAGGATACGCTATGCCTCTGATTCTCTTTACTTTTCCTGGATTTGTGAAGTGTAGGGGCCTCAACTTCTGTCTGCAAGGGCAAGCGAACAATATTTCCCCACCACCTTCAGGTGCTGCACCTCGTTTGTTGATCTAAAGAAAGGACATACAGTAAATGGGCCTTGTCGCGAGAAAACCTGTCTTCGGGAGTTTGCAAACGACACAGGCGCAGACCAGACTGCGCATCCGCCCAGTCTGATCAGCGCCTTTGTTATTCTTTTTTTTAGAAAGAACCGTATGTAACCTTCCAACAAGCGAATTTTCAATTTTCTAGCTAGTCTCTGAAGCTGAGGATACTGGTTTGAAACTGGCTTTGTCAGAAACCCCGAAAACAGGTTTTGTCGCATCGAGGCCCAAATAATGTCAGTTGAAAAGCAAAACCAGAAATCTACTGTGATCCCATTCAACCTGCCTGATTCCATATAATTCTAAATTCTTTTATAATTCTGACATATAGAGATTCCATATTGTATTCAAAATCCATTAAATTCATTTACCTAAATTTGTGCACTGTGTTCCTATTTTTTTTTTTTTCAATTTTTTAACACCGTTTTTTGAAAACAGTGTAGTTCAAGGTCAGCATTGTAATAAGGAGCCACACTGTTTTTCATGGTGAATCTATATTGATAATCATATTGCACCAACTAGAATGCCTAGAAATCAGGCCCCGAGGCTATAAAACTTTTCATTATCAACATGAAGTTTTTCCTGCTCATAAATGTTAAAATGTTATTAGCATGATAAATACAACATCTGAGAGACTTAAAGGAGCCACACTGACTTGTAATAAGGAGCCACGCTATTTTTCATGGTGAATCCATAATGATATTGCACCAACTAGAATGCCTAGAAATCAGGCCCCGAAGCTATAAAACTTTTTTCATGCTCAACTCAGCTCAGCATGAAATTTATCCTGCTCATAAATGTTGGCATTTTAACATTTATTAGCATGATAAATACAACATCTGAGAGACTTAAAGCAAGAAACTTCTTTATTTGTCTGTATTTTAGTGTTTATGAGCAGCTGAAATTTCTTGCTCAGTTGAGCAAGAAAAAAGGTTTATGACCTTGGGCCAGATTGATTTTTTTGTTTGATTTGATTCTTTATGTCCCATCAACAATCTTTCAGCTATAAAGGGACGGGTCTTCCTGGGCTGAACCAGTACTATGCTAGGATTAATGTGTCTTGCTCAAGGACAAAACGCAGTGACGCCCGTGAGGCTCGAACCCGCAGCCCCTCTGTTTAAAGTCAAGCACTCTTCCACTGAGCCACTGTGCTCCCTAAAAAATAATGTCAGTTGAAAAGCAAAACCAGAAATCCACTGTGATCCCATTCAACCTGCCTGTTTCCATATAATTCTAAATTCTTTTATAATTCTGACATATAGATTCCATATTCTTAATCCATTTAATTCATTTACCTAATTTGTGCACTGTGTTCCTAACTTTTTCAAACTCTTTATACTATTTTTTGAAAACAGTGCAGTTCCAGATCAGCAGCCACACTGACTTGTAATATTGAGCCACACTGTTTTACATGGTGAATTGATAATGATATTGCACCAACTAGAATGCCTAGAATCAGGCCCCGAGGCTAATAGTATAAAACATTTTATAATCAACTCAGCTGAGCATGAATTTTTTTTCTTTTTTTGTTTGATTTGATTCTTTACGTCCCATCAATAATCTTTCAGTTAAACAGGGACGGGTCTTCCTGGGTTGAACCAGTACTAAGCTAGGATAAATGTGTCTTGCTCAAGGACCACAACGCAGTGACGCCGGTGAGGCTCGAACCCACAGCCCTTCTGTCTCGAGTCAAGCACTCTACCACTGAGCCATTGCGCTCCCAGAATTTTTTTTCTGCTCATAAATGTTAAAATGCCAACAATTGTTGGCATTTTAACATTAATTAGCATGATAAATACAACAACTGAGAGACTTAAAGCAAGAAACTTCTTTATTTGTTGGTATTTTAGTGTTTATGAGCAGCTGAAATTTCTTGCTCAGTTGAGCATGAAAAAAGTTTTATGACCTCCGGGCCAAATTGAGAAGTTGATATAGCATGCACACTTCAAAAAGAACTGGGAGACTGCTTACAGGAGCAAAGGCACTAATGAAGTTGAATACAGTGTAACATTTGCTTTATGCTAACAATTTCCAGGGATAATTTACTTTTATCATATGATGTTGGTTGCTGTAATGTAATAAATATTATATGACCACAGGTTACGTCAGACTTTCACAGGAACTTGTAACATCATGAGGATATTCATGACAACAGTTCATTTGAATTCCAACAATGTGTCATTTTGACAAGTGTAGACTCAGAATAGCCTGTGCAGGCTCCTGTTAAGCTTAGAAACTCCAAATGCTGTTTGGTCAGTAGCTTAACAGTCATAAAATATTCAAGCGACTAGAAAAGGCTCAAATCAGACTGTGCATATGCTCAGGCCGGTCTGAGCCTTTGCTGATCACATATACCGAATTGTTGGAAATCTCATGTGGCGGCTCAATTTTTTATGGTTAGGTGTCTACATTGGCTAACAAAAACAGCAGCCATTTATGCAGGTCCAAGTTTTAATCTAGCACTGCTGTGAAAGTCATTTATCAATTGGAATAATAAACAACTGCAGGACATTGCATAGAATGTATCTAATCAACAATAATATTACATGTTTTACTTTAGTAATCAACAACTCTGTATGGTGACTCATTGGCCAACATAAATAGCAGCCATTTATGTAGGTCCCAGTTTTAGTCTAGCACTGCCATGAAAGTCATTTATCAATTAGAATAATAAACAACTGCAGGACATTGCATAGAATGTATCTAATCACTAATAATAAATATTACATGTTTTTCTTTAGTAATCAACTACTCTGTATGGAGTCTACATTGGCCAACAAATCAGCAGCCAGGTCCCAGCTTTAGTCTAGCACTGTCATGAAAGTCATTTATCAAGTAGAATAATAAACAACTGCAGGACATTGCCTTATCTTGTCACTAATTATAAATCTTACATGTTCTACTTTAGTAATCAACTACTCTGTATGGTATCAACATTGGCCAACAAAACAGCAGCCATTTATGCAGGTCCCAGTTTTAGTCTAGCACTGCCATGAAAGTCATTTATCAATTGGAATAATAAACAAATGCAGGACATTGCATAGAATGTATCTAATCACTTATAATATTACATGTTTTACTTTAGTAATCAACTGCTCTGTATGGTGTCTACATTGGCCAACAAAACAGCAGACATTTATGCAGGTCCCAGTTTTAGTCTAGCACTGCCATGAAAGTCATTTATCAATTGGAATAATAAACAACTGCAGGACATTGCATAGAATGTATCTAATCACTAATAATAAATATTACATTTACTACTTTAGTAATCAACTACTCTGTATGGTGTCTACATTGGCCAACAAAACAGCAGCCATTTATGCAGGTCCCAGTTTTAGTCTAGCACTGCCATGAAAGTCATTTATCAATTGGAATAATAAACAACTGCAGGACATTGCCTAGAATGTATCCTGTCACTAAAAATAACTCATTTTCTACTTCAGTAATCAACTACTCTGTATGGTGTCTACATTGGCCAACAAAAACAGCAGCCATTTATGCAGGTCCCAGCTTTAGTCTAGCACTGCCATGAAAGTCATTTATCAATTGGAATAATAAACAACTGCAGGACATTGCATAGAATGTATCTAATCACTAATAATAGATATTACATTTACTACTTTAGTAATCAACTACTCTGTATGGTGTCTACATTGGCCAACAAAACAGCAGCCATTTATGCAGGTCCCAGCTTTAGTCTAGCACTGCCATGAAAGTCATTTATCAATTGGAATAATAAACAACTGCAGGACATTGCATAGAATGTATCTAATCACTAATAATAAATATTACATTTACAACTTTAGTAATCAACTACTCTGTATGGTGTCTACATAGGCCAACAAAACAGCAGCCATTTATGCAGGTCCCAGTTTTAGTCTAGCACTGCCATGAAAGTCATTTATCAATTGGAATAATAAACAACTGCAGGACATTGCCTAGAATATATCCTGTCACTACTAATAAATCATAGATTTTCTATCTTAGTAATCAACTGCTCTGTATGGAGTTTACATTGGCCAACAAAAACAGCAGCCATTTATGTAGATCCAACTTTAGTCTAGCACTGCCATGAAAGTTATTTATCAATTGGAATAAACAACTGCAGGACATTGCCTAGAAGGTATCTTGTCACCAATAATAAATCTTTCATTTTCTACTTGAGTAATCAACTGCTCTGTATGGAGTCTACATTGGTTAAAAAAACAGCAGCCATTTATGTAGGTCTCAGCTTTAGTCTAGCACTGCCATGAAAGTCATTTATCAATTGGAATAATAAACAACTGCAGGACATTGTCTAGGATGTATCCCTTCACTACTAATAAATCTTACATTATCTACTTTAGTAATCAACTGCTCTGTATGGAGTTAACATTGGCCAACAAAAACAGCAGCCATTTATGTAGATCTCAGCTTTAGTCATGAAAGTTATTTATCAATTAAGAAAGTTATTTATCAATTAAAATAATAAACAACTGCAGGACATTGCCTAGAATATTTCTTGTTACATGTACTTGTAATTTCTAAGAAAAATCTTACATTTTCTAATTTAATAACTTACCACTCTGTATGGAGTCTACATTGGCCATTTATATTAAAACTTTATCCAAGCAATGATGCAAATACCTGTCAAAAATTATATGGGCAGGCACTAAAGATACTTTACTTAGTGCATATTCATCCAGGACTTTAGTTAAGAGTGCGTAACAAAAAATTTAATTTTCTTATTTCTCAACCAAACCATATCTCTCTCTTGCGTCAAGGACTTTCGGAACCTTATTTCTGTGGTGGCTTGGTGTATAAATTGAAGAAGATTGTTGGCTCTAATAGTTTTTCAGGGCAGTTCATTAAAATAATTTCCCATTATAAAAGGGTTGGCTGTGGCGTTAATGTGTTGCAGCAGACTGCATGCTTGGTGGTCAACCCAATCACGGTTGGCGGCTTTGCTTTCCTCTTTGATTGCGCGCCGGTGGGTCGGACTTCGGGCTCTGTGAGGGTTCCGACTTGGGGACTTGTCTGTTGGTGGGATGGTGGGGGCCTGGTGCTTTGGCTGTTTGTCGGGCCCGCCGGGGTTTGCCTGTTGGGTTTCTTTTGCTCCGGTATTCAGTTTTATTTACTGTTGAGTCCTTATCTTTGCTTTATCTCCTTGTTAAATCTTGATTTATATGTTTTAGGAGATGATGCATTGATAAGTTAAGGGTCTTTCATGCAGGCCGGGTGTCTTTGTGTCTTGATCCACATCTGAATTAGGGGTGAGGTTGGCGCCGTTAAGCCAGTTTAAGCCCTCCAGTAAAATATTTTACTGACCGTTCCAAGGCGGTGCTTCTTTTGTGGGTCTTTTATGTTTTTGTTCTGTCTTGTGTTTGCTGTGTCTTTGTTCACGTCTGTTTGTATGTGCTTTGTGGTCACCTGCTGGGAAAGGGCTGACCTCTTGGTTTTCGTTTGTGGTGTCTACTATGAGTTTGTCACTTTCCAATTGGTATCCTGGGTCAGGTGTGGTACTTGATTGTATTGATTCCTGATCTTTGCACCCTTACTTACTTTGTTGCATTAAACAACAAAGGCATGAATCAGCCTTTGCATATGTGCAGTCTGATCAGTGACTTGTTATAAAATATCTGGAGAGTAAAGTAAATGGCTTATGCAAAATTACAAGGCTCCTTTTGGGCAAATACAGTTATCCCAAGCCTCCAGTTAAGTGGCATACCTCTAAATTAATTAAATCATTTCTCAAACAAAAACGTATGAGCCGGCACGAGATTTTGGTACTTATCGCATTATTGGGCAACAAAACCACTGACGAGCCTTCACAAATCCCAAGACTTGCCACAGCCTTTGCAAATTACATACATAAAATGTATAAGTACATGTAGATAAAAAATCATGCTGCGGACCAAAATTAACTCTTTGCATGCCGGGTAATTTTTCATGCTTTTGCTTTCATCTGCCGACTCTTTTTTCATAATAAATTTTTTTTTGAAAAACAACAACAAATATTTCAGCAACACTATCACAGTGCCAAACGGTTTAGATCCAGATCAGGACGGACAGAACGTCGGTCCTGATCTGGGTCCAAACTGTTTGTTAACTTATGTTAAGGTTATCAGCAGTCAACAAAAGTTGCCGCCAGCAAGGAAAGAGAGAAGGCCTTAGCACTATATGCTATAAGTTTGTATGTATGTTTGTTTGTTTGTTTTGATTCTTTACGTCCCATCAATAATCTTTCAGTTAAACAGGGACCGGTCTTCCTGGGTTGAACCAGTACTAAGCTAGGATAATTGTGTCTTGCTCAAGGACCACAATGCAGTGACGCCAGTGAGGCTCGAACCTGCGGCCCTTTTGTCTCGAGTCAAGCACTCTACCACTGAGCAACTGCGCTCCCTCCAATCTGTTGTGGGTACTCAGAAGAATCATCTCATTGAAATAGCTCTATTGAATCATGTATGGCTAAAACATTTAACTTCTCTATAGAACTATAATACCTACCTTTAGTTCAAGGCCTTCATCAGTTCCTAGAAACCTCTTCAACACAGGAAGTGTAGATAACTTTATTAAGTCCACCTGAAAATGTCAGAAGGAAATATGAGTGTAACCTTAATGAATAAAACCATCCATCCCTGTTGTTTTAGAGAATAATTCAGAATGGGAATGGTCTCTTGTTGAATGTAAGGGGTAGAAACTATTGCTATGTTATGTCCCATTCTGAGGGACCCAGACATATATAGGTTCACCCTCACCCAGCTAGCTAATGCAATGTTAAATGGCCATTCTGGGATGCTATGCCTTCCCTTGTAATGTCACAAGCAAACCAGGGGCCATCCCAAGGAATTTCACGTAAAAACTCGAGAATTTCGTGATTCGAACATGGATTTGAACTCATTGACAATGGCTTCAAACAGCTATGCACAAAGGCATTTATGCAAGAATATATATTGTCAACTGGGTCAGTTTAACCCTGTTGACCTTATAACGTTTAAAACTCCTATAAGTTTTGTCCATTCTGAGAACATTAGGATTAAGCTAATCTCCTGATGCCTTAGAATGACTTTTTCCCAATTACTTTTAATTTGTTTGAGATTCACCTTCAGCTCCAGGGTTAATAAGGCCATAAAAAATATATGTGTGTTTCAGGTAACTTGTGGTTTTAAAATAGGGGTGGTAGGTCGGAAAATATTTTTATTTCGTTAAAACGTTTTTACATAATATGACAGAACAGGGAAATCCCTTGGAAATTCTCAAAATATGCTTTAAAGGGCTAAGTTCACGAAGGGGTAAAATCGGCCCTGTAAAATCCTATTTTAGAAATGTATAATTATAATATAAATGACATTATTTCTGAAGAAGACGATCTTCCCTCTCTTCAAATACATACCAAACAATTTCTTGGATGCTTCCCTTATACCGCAAAAATCCATATTATGAACCCCAGTTTCCCCAAAATGGCTGAAATTGTGGGGATTTAGTGTAAATATATCCATAACAAAACATGAGGCCATTATTTCGACACCACAATTTTTGGCTTAGCTGTGCAAATTAACATTGAGAACTCAGGACAGAAAATTCAAGGTGTCGAAATTATGGCTTCATAATGTAACTTATTACGTAACCTAAACGATCACGTTTGGATATTTTGTCTGTGTTTGGTCTTTTCAGGCCATTTATACATGTTCTAAGGCTTAAAATATACAGATATGACTACATTATCTCATGAAAGCAGGGCTGGACTATTTTAGAAGCCGAAAATACGCCTACTTTCTCACATTTTTCAGTGCAAACAATGCCGATTCCGAAATAATGTTACGTCCGAAATTTACTTTCAGTATGAGACGCTCGTCGTGCTGCCGTTAGTTGTTGTCTGCTTTCGCAGGTATATACTACATTTTTTTGGTTAACGGGATGTGAATTCATTTATAAATCACTATTAGAAAAATACACGGGGTCATATTTTTACAATTAATATGTGTCAGCTTGTTTATTTTTGTATATTTCTAAAAGCCTATTGTTGTTTTGTTCGTATTTAAAAATATATACTTTTAAGTGCGCTGCATTGAAACATAAGCATCTACGTGGTCGTGCGGTTAAGTGCAGGAAATGTCCTATGTTTGGGAACGGGTTCAATTCTCAGCGGCGGCAACTTTTTTCTTTCCTTTTTTTCTCTCTTTTCTCTTAAGATGCTAGTTTATATATTATTGCAAGCTTTGAGTTTTATTTGATAGCTGAAAACAAAAAAATCACATGTACTGGTCGTTTTAGGGGGTCCAACATTTTCCAGGGGTGGGGGTCGAACTCAATTGCTTTCAAGGTGAGTCCGGGCCACCTGTTTACCCCACCTCCTCTCCGGGTCCGTGCATGACTGATCCTTCACAAAAAGATCGTGTTTCATGTCTTAATCATGAGTTAAGTTTAGTCTGTATTGCACTGATTTTCCTATTGCAAAAATAACTTATTCGACCGCCAAAATGCATGCGTTTCTTTAGAAATGTGACACAGTTGGAGACCGTTTTGAAAGAAAAATCGCATTGGGCATTCGCGATGAGGTGATAGCTCTACTATATTTATGTCCCTCATTGTCCCCGTGTACCCCATGTGTAAGCTGCATGTAGTGTTTAGAACTGGGGATTTTTTGGTCAATAATCAGTAATGACGCATGTTTCACTAATACGTTCGGCAAGACAGGGAGTGCAGTGGCTCAATGGTAGAGTGCTCGACTCGAGACTGAGGGGCCGCGGGTTCGAGCCTCACCAGTGTCACTGCGTTGTGGTCCTTGAGCAAGACACATTTATCCTAGCTTAGTACTGGTTCAACCCAGGAAGACCCATCCCTGTTTAACTGAAAGATTGTTGATGAGACGTAAAGAATCAAATCAAACAAACAAACGTTCGGCAAGACGTACAATTGATTCAAAGATAGATGAGAATCGTTGTAAACAAAAATATGAACTAATCCAGGTAATGTGTATTTTATACAGGTATATTACATTAACTGCCTCAAACTGCAGTATTTCATTGACCGTTATTAACCCGTTTCAATGGAAAAAATACAATGTGGTATAGTCTGATTATTTTGCATCTTTGAAACATCAGTATGAGCAATCTGTGGGGTGAACAGAATTTTTTTATACTTTGTCACACTTGTATTTGCATGGGGAGAATGAAGGAAGGTGATATAATTAAGGATTTATCATGATTTCAGGAGTCAGGCACATCGTTTTGAAAAAAGATCCATGTATAACTTAGAAGTTTGAACTATACTAACAATTAAACTCCACCTGAAATGTTTAGACCTGTTTTTGCGATGATCCCGATGAAAAGTATTCAAAAACATCCCTGCCAACTTCTCAAAACAGTTCCAACATCCAAGATGATGATGTTACATCTGTGCATAGATGCACTCTGAGTATTTAAGCAAAGCACAAATATAACAAGTCAAAGATGTCAATCAAAATGTTACATTGTACCGCCACAATTCGCTTGTTAAAGCGATGTATTATATGGCTTGTTCAAATATATTGGAAATCGCACCTGATTCGCACGTGCATTAAGCTAGTGGGGATTCGCAAGTGCGTTAAGCTAGTGGAATCATCTCGGAACCGTAAATTTTAGAACAACTGCAAAGGAAAATGGCACGTTGTGCAAAAACCCAAACTTTGTTCGTACAAATGAGCCTGTCTGACGTTGTTTCTGTGCGTGCACGGAAAATTCTGGGCATGCAAATGGCAGTTTTATCACTTTCATGTTATACACAACCTTTGAATAACAGGATTTTCATCGTTCACGATTTTTTTTTGATAATACCTCTTTCTGACACGCCCATACGAATTTTACCCGTCAATAAAACAAACTTTGAAATGTTAAACGAATTCAATTAATTGCAAAATTTTTATCTAAATACAGTTGAATCTCGTTAATTCGAAGTCCTAGGGGCTAGAGGTTTTATTTCGAATTATCGAAAATTCGAATTATAGGTAGGTAGAAATAAAAGATATATAGCCCCCAGAAATTATAATGATTATTTTTTTCTTATCAAATATATGTTTTGTGTCTCCCTGAGACGTTTCTTTTACGCACCCAGAACATATATTATTATAGAAAGTTATCAAAATAGATCATGAATAAGTCCTATACTCTGAATTCAGTCTGTCCCAAATTTATTTCGAATTAGCCAGTATTTCGAAAAATCAGAGCTCGAATTTTTGAGGTTTTACTGTACACAAAATCTGTACGTGTAACAAACACCAGACCTTTAGGAGAAGTTAGCGGAAAGTCTTCTCTACAGCTTTATCGTTAACACATTTTGCTAAATTGAAGATAAAAACGTTATTGCGAAAGAATAGCAGCTGGATTTGTTTTCATGTCGTATAATAACTTATTTTCAGGATTGAGTAATTGAGATTTACTGTCGTGGTAGAGTGCTTGACACGAGACCGAGTGTCCGTGGGTTCAAGCCTCACCGGCGATACAGCGTTGTGCCTTGAGCAAGACACATTAATCCTAGCTTAGTAATGGTTTTACCCATTAAGACCTGTCCCTACATAATTGAAAGATTGTTGATATGACTCATGGCAAACAAGGTTTTACTGATATCACTATTCAATTCCGTCCATCAAAAATGTTCGTTTTGTGTAAATGCTTAGTGTAAGTCCCGTTATCATATTTTGACAAGCCTGCCCCACTTTAGCTAGGCGGGGAGAATCAAAATAAGCAGCTTACCATCGGCCCAGCAATATGCAATTACATTTCGCCGTTGGCCGATAGTGGTTAGCTTTAACGTTCTTTCTGGGACTTTTTCAAAAACGAAATGCCCATGAAACTTCTACGCTGTCTTCAATTTGAGCGGGCAGTATCAGGGAAGGTTCTGGCTAGTCTGTTCGAAGGCTCAATCTACTTTGCACCTGCGCTGGTCGCCAATGATAAAAAACATAAATATTTTCTGAGCTGACTCAACCCTTAATGCGCCAATCGCAACAAAAATCATCTGCTTTCTCGTCTGCTGAAATGTTTAAGAAGCCTCTATGGAAAATAGTGTGGACCCAGATAAGACTGCTCCTATAGGAGCACTCTGTTCTGGGTCCACACTGTTTGCTTCTATACTAAATTTGTCAGTAATGCTAGGAAATTATTTGCAGCAGATGACTTCAGCAGACGACATTTTCAGATGCATTTTTTTCTTGGCGCTTTAAGGGTAAAATATTCCAGCATCACTCTACAATAAGTTACCGCGTCCGGGAAACCCAACTATATCCTATATATATATATATATATACTGTATATATACTATATACAAGCACGGGTATTTAAGATCAGTCAGAATGACAAGCTCCTGTCTGAAAATCACGAGACTACCGAAAAATGACCACTCTGCATTCAATTGCATAAAATGCGTGTTGACTGTGTTATCCATCGCATCAGTAATATTGTGTGCATACAGTTTTAATGCACTTTTTCTCGAACCCGCGAAGCGTGGTCGACAGAGTTCTATTTATAGTCTGACTTCTATGGACTAGTCTTGAGGGTGACCGTGGGGGGGGTGGGGGGGGGGGGGGGGGTTCATGAGTCATGAGTTTGAACCCTTGTGCAATTTTGTTGAAATTATTTTCTCTTTTCTACTGATTCTGATGAGAGTATTTAGTAAGTACTTGATACTGATACACCGTTTGTAAAGCAGCGGTATAGGATACATTGACCGCTACCGTGATATGACTAAAATTGATGAAAATTACATGGACATAAAGCCTCAAACAAAGATGCTCATTTCAGAGGGTTGGCGGGCGTATCGCCATGATAGACTGTTTATCGAGGTTTATAATACATTTTGGCACACATTTGGGTGCAATACACACTTGTTTAACATTTGTTAACCAAACTTAGCGACGTCTTTGGCGTTACATTGCAATGTAAATGACGTTACTTTTTGCGCAAAATTAACAGAGGGTCCTTGTCTTTAGAAACCCATAGTTTTCACAATTTAAGCACTAGGCAGATAAAATTTCGATTTTTCTCAATGAAATAAACCATATAAACATATTTTAAGTCAGTATGCATTTCTATGGCAGGGCCGATTTCACCCCTTCGTGAACCTAGCCCTTTAGAGTGGTGGCAACAAATTAGCCCTTAATGCGCCAATCACGACAAAAGTCGTCTGCTTTTCTCGTCTGCTGAAATAGTTAAGAAGCCTCTAACACAAACAGTGTGGACCCAGATCAGACTGCTCCAATAGGATAGGAGCAGTCTGTTCTGAGTCCATGCTATTTGCTTCTATACTTAATTCATCTGTAATGTTAGGCAATTATTTGGAGCAGACGACTTCAGCAGGCGACATTTTCAGATGCATATTTTTCTTGGCACCTTAAGGGTTAGGCAGGGTTAGGTAACCTGAAACACACAATTTTAAGGCCTAAGGCACTTACTGAAGGATCCACTTGATCATTTGTAACTCCTTTCAGAACAGCTCGTAGTGGGTTCTTCATAAACGGAGCCAGACAAACTAGTGCTTCAAGAAAATAGCCTATAGACCTCTGTGGATTACACTCATGTTCTATAGATCCTCCAATCAATAGACCTGGCTGGTACAATAGACTGGTGCCTACAAAAATTGTATTATATTAATAGACTTTTCGCTTACTGTAAAGGCGGCAACTTTAATATTCATATCAGGGGATGGTTCGGCTATTTCATCTGCTAAACAAGGGAAACCAGGTTCTATTTATAATTTGGTGAAGAATAAATGTGTTGGTTGGGCCGGGCAAACGTGTGTGCATTTCATGAAAATCCTAACTATACACACTGAACTCACATTTATTATCCCTTAAAGTGCATAATCACAAAATGTATGTTTTTTGACGTCTACTAAAATATTTAAAGCCTCATAGACAAACATTGTGTACCCAGATCAGACTGCTCCAAAATGTTTGCCTCTATGCTTATGTTAAATAGACATTTTAAGATGCAGTTATTTTGCCGGCGTTTTAAGGACTAAATAACGTGTTTTGGATCTATACTGAGGTAATGGCGCAAGATGATACAGTTACTTTTGAATAAAACCATGCCTCATTTTCAGCTTTTACCTATGTCTAAGGTTGACCAGTCCTAATTACGCATTCATGAGGTGCCGCCTTTACAGTATGCGAAAAGACTAATAATACATAAATGTATCTGAGTTTGGGATATAGTGAGTTTGAAACATATTGAAAAACATATACCAACTTCAAGACAATTACATAGCTAATTTTTACTGAATTTATCAACCCTTAAAGTGACAATCACAACAAAAGTTGTCTGCTTTTCGTGGTCACCTGAAATGGTTAAACAGTGTAGACCCAGATCAGACAACTCATGTAAGAGCAGTCTGATCTGGGTCAACCCTGTTTTCCTATACACTTACGTCAATGTTAGCAAACATATGCAGCAGATGACTTAAGCAGACAAAGTTTTCAGGTGCATCTGTTTGCAGTCACTTTAAGGATCAACTTATTCAGGGGTAACAACCTACGTCATAGCATGTATGTTGCATACACATATTATGACACCATCTTTGATTTACAAGGTAAGTCTTTCCCTTCGTAAAATTATACAAATTAATGTCTGTCAAAACTAAGCGGTGCAGGCGGTGCCTAACATCATACTTGAACAGAATATATAATGGTCATGTCCAGAAGTGCCGTTGCCTTTATAATCATTCATCCACAAATATTGAAGCTGGTGACTGCTAAAATTATCCTTGTGTCTCCCGCTTCCATACTTGCGGGAAACACTTACCGTGTAAATCAAATATAGCGCCATACAACGTGTTTGCAATATCAATGCTATGACGTAGGTTGTTACCCCTGTTATTGGAACAAAAGGATAAGATTCGAGACAAGTCTTTGCCAATCATCTTATCTTTTTTGAGTGTGAAAATGAGATCTTTAGAGCACTCAAAATACTATATGTTAACTTGATGTGTTAGAAAATATTAAGAATTTTTGCTTACAGTAAATGTTCTGAAATTTTGAATTATTTTCTCTAAACTGTTGGTTTTCAGGGCTGTAATACAAAATCTGCTTATCGGATCTGCTTCTTCTGATCTGGGTTTGCACTGTTTGTTTGGGCCTTTTTGACAGACATCATGGACGGGTCCAGAAAATTCTGTTAAGGCAGTCTTGACAACTTTTTTTAGTCATCAACGTATTTGACAGAGGGCCGTACGAACCTCCCTTGAGAAGCAATTAGGCCCACTGGGTCCAAAAGCTCATCAAGGGGGTCTCTGCCAGTATTTCAAAGGAAACCTTAATAGCCACTTGTGGATTTTCAGAAGGGGGGGGGGGGGCCCTGTCCCTCTCTGGATCTGCCCATGGGCAACAAGTATTCAAAATTATAGAACATTCTCAACCTTACCCGTTTCGCTGACTATTATATTGGATCCATTTGTAACTTTGTCTAGCAGTCTGATAAAGCTGGCCTCAAAGTCTGAAATAAAGAAGTAAGTAACACTTATACCTTCACAGGTTTAGATAAACACATTTTTAGCGTAAAATAATTGCAAATATTTTCTTACCAATCAGTTTCAACATGTGTTTTGGGTGCTCAAAAGAACTGTCTCATTGAGACGGTTCTTTTGAGCACCCACAACATATGAGTTGGTTGAGAAATAATAATTTTTTTTTTAGTTCACACTCTTTAGTTAACTAAACGCCTGTAACATGGTTTGCGGTGTGCAACAGTTTGTCAAAAAACACTTCGTCTATTAGGACACTTGGTCGAAAGTTTGGCAGTATTCATCACTCATGATCTGCATGTTGAAGCGTTAAAATATGTTAAATGTGTAAGACTAATGTCCTCTTTCCTAAAACGGAATTGTGTACGTTTTAAGTTTTAAACCACAAGGTTTGAGCCACGAAAACATGTGACTTTGCTCGTTAGATACCTCTCAAACCAGGATTGTCATCTTTAGATCTTATCTTCTTTATTTTAACTGTTTTGCCACTTAATGTTGACAGGATAAGTCTCTGTCTGAGGAAATTACAGCCTTCATATGCGAGATCTCTTTTAGCCATTGGGTTTGTTTACTTTTTTCTTGGAACACGTGCTTTATGTTAAAATGCTGTTTTTCGTATGAACAAAGTATTACGTGCAGTGATTTAAAATGGAATGCATTAATTTAAAATATACATTAAATTGCAATAATTGAATAACTTGCATTTTTACCTACAAATAATGTTCAAAATGTCTAATAAATTTTCCTACGTATAAAATTACACAACTTTATTTCATATTTATTTCCGGTATTGCACTTCCGGCAAAATATGCGAAATCAAAACTTTTTCTGACGAAGAGGAAATGTGCTGTTTATTCGTCTTTTATTCCAATGTTATAGAAAAACGGGCTTAAACAATGTTGCGTTTCCTTAATTTTCGTGAGACTGGACTTCATAGCCCCTTGACTCTCAGAAGAGCTGAGACCACACGTAGAGCTGCTAACTTGGAACTGAGTCAGCATAAAGACATTCAGAGAATACATTGTGGTAGCATAAATTCACTAGATATTGACCTTGTAGAAAATAGATAGTAAGTTACTCCTTACTCATGCCTCACCTTAAGGTAACAGGAGCCCGAACAGGGGCCGCCATGCCCATGGTGTAGTGGATAAACCACTCCCTTTGCAATTGTACCCAGGGGTCCCTTGTTCTATTCCTACCAAGATGAAATGCTGCATTTGCAAAATTTCATCAGGGTCTACACTGTTTGCTTTGACAAAAACCATCTTCACACAAAGAAATACAATATTATTTGGAAAGTATAACCTGTGACCCTTCGATATATATATATTATATATACTAAAAATATATTAATATATATATACAATGAACCCTCCCAAGTGTATTGTATCAAACCAGAAGGAAGAATCCATTTACAGTACATAAAGGGTTAATTGATTCAGGATCAGAATTTCGTGACTCTTGAACTTTAGATCTTTCACTCATGCATTTTATTTCAGCCTCCTTTCCGGTGGAGCTGATGGATACATAGCCATACATGACCTCCTTAACACCAGCGGCAAACCTAAACATGTATGTGAAAGTGTCGCCCATATAGGATTGTCAAACAGACACAGGCATAAGTTCAGTGTAGAATGTGTTCTCTGGTACCCGCCTGATACTGGAATATTTACCTCAAGTGGCACAGATAAGTTGTTGAAAATATGGGATACCAATAGACTCAAGGTAAAATATACTGCAATGTTACCAATACTATTATGTCAGGGGTGTGGAAATATTAAAATTATCTACTTGTCCAGGGACAAGTAAAAGGCCATAATGTACTTGTCCAAAGAAAAGTTTACTTGTCTGAAAGAACAGATTAGCTTATACCTTTCTCTGCTACTGTTTTCAATGCAACATGTGAACTCGTAATAATTAATCAAAATATGAAATACAATGTACAGAATTGTATTAACTTTATTCATTTGCACTTGTAAATAGAAATTTTCAACTTGTCCTGAATGGAAATGTACCAGTCGGACAAGTCGGGCATGGTATTTCCACAGCCCTGGTTAAGTCATTTTACAAGAAATTTCATATTTGCCAAATGACTGCAGTCGGCCAGTACAAAATTTCTTGAATTTTGACAATTTTGGCCAAGTTTAGTTGGTTAAATATTGGCAGAGTTTGCCTGAAGGCTGACTCTACTAGCCCTCCACATGCATCTGAAATGCTGTCTGCTGAAGGTGTCTGCTGCATGTAAATGCTAGTTACATCAAGGACTAATTTTAGCATACAGACAAACATTGTAGACTCAGATTAAACTGCTCCTATAGGGTGCACCTGTTTGCTACAGAGACATTTGAAATGGACTAGCAGAGGAAACCTGTCGACAAAGTGAGATTCAAACCAGCCTGCTCAGTCCGGCTAGAAAATTGAAATTTTGCACTTAGCAAGTCTAAGTATGATAAGATCCAATAAGTGAATAATAAAGGTACTGATCAGACTGTGGGGATGTACAGGCTGTTCTGTGCCTTTGTTGTTTGCAAACTACCGAAGACAGGTTTTCTCATGTCGCGGCCCATTTAGTCTTGATTGGCAACAGAAGAGTGAGGAGAGAGTGGTCTGTGTTGGCGGAGTATGTCAAAATAAGCCCAGCTTATGACTGGTATTAAGTGGATTATTTTGCCATGCACAGGTTCTGTATTTCTGATACTTACAGTAAATGTTCGAAAATTTGAACTCTTTTATCTTTCTGTTCTCAAATAAAATGTTGATTTTCAGGGCTGGAATTCACAAAATGCTTGTCAGAAGAGCAAACAGGGAAGACCCTGATCAGACTGCTTCTTCAGAAGCAGGTCTGCACTGGGTATGAGCTGTTTGACATTCCTTTTTAGCAGACAGCTAGTGTTTAAAATTTTAGAACATTTACTGTATTAGTAATTATAAATATTATTTTTGTATTGACACAATTACATGATCTGACAGACTCGGATTAATCAAGTGCTGAATGCAGGTCAATACAGCAGGCTGAGGTCTCATTACTGGGCCAATATGAAATGATTTTATTATTTGTCATTATTGCATAAAAAGCTGTTTCACACTCAATTACCAGTCATGTTTTAACCTACACAACCCCTTAAAAATTAACAAAGCAATTCAAGTGCAGTTTATGCATGGCTTTTTTGACTTTATTAATTTAAAGTTTATGTACAGTAAAACCTGTGTAAACAGCCACTTTTAAAAAGACTGAAAATTGGTTTTCAAGACCAATTATAGCTTAATGCAGGTCTAAAATATAGCATTCTACAATACTTTCAACCTTCATTAAGCTACCATTTGTCATTAATATCTTTGTGTTTTGTCTAATTTTGAGTGGCCGTTTTACATAGGTTTTACTGTATATGCATTGTAGGGCCAAGATAAAAATTGACATCATCAACAGTAACATGAATAGAAGTGAGCATAACTTAGTGACATAAAGATGATGTAAGTCTTTGCTCTGGAACTGGCATTTTTAAAACCTAAGCATCTTTCATGCTGTTGTGTGTCATTATTATACTTTTTGAAAAGGTTGATTTTGAAAAAAGTCAGCAGATGACAACAAAAGCATAAAAAAATACCCAACATGCAAAGAGTTTAATTACAAGTTATAATTTTCGGGAGCGCAGTGGCTCAGTGGTAGAGTGCTTGACTCGAGACCTAAGGGCCGCGGGTTCGAGTCTCATCGGCGTAACTGCGTTGTGTCCTTGAGCAAGAACATTAATCCTAGCTAAGTACTGGTTCAACCCAGGAAGACCTGTCCCTTTATAACTGAAAGATTGTTGATGGGACGTGAAGAATCAAATGAAACAAACAAGTTATAATTTGATTTTAGCCTGCTGATTAGTGTGACTTTCATACTTTTGTTGTCATCTGCTAACTTTCTTCAAAATTAACTTTTTAAGAAAATTCTTTCAGGATTATATTGGAATGTCAAACAGCTTTGATCCAGATCATGACCTACAGAATGTCTGTCTTGATCTGGGTCCAAACTGTTTGCAAATGGTATCAGCGGGCGACAAAAGTAGCCACCAGCAGGCAAAGAGTTCAATACATATTCTTCTTTGATATCAGTCTGCTTAAGAGTATGAGTTCAGTGGTATTGTTTGCTGTCACCACATGTCACCTAAAGCCATGAAGGGCTGTGACCCCACAATTTATATAATTTGTCGTGTGCTGATAACCTGTGCAAACAGTTTGGAGCCAGATCAGGACCGACATAACGTCGCCCTGATCTGGATCCAAACTGTTTGACACTCTGATAGTGTTCCTGAAATAACTTTTTGAAATAGTTAATTAAAAAAAATCAGCAGATGACAACAAAAGCATGAACAATTTTTTCTTGATTTCAGCCTGCTGATGAGTACGAGTTCAGTGGCATAGTATTCTGTCACCACATGTCACCAATAGCCACGAAGCACTGTCTTATAGCAGTGGGCAGTAACAGCTCCACCCTAAAACTGGTCGACTTGAAGTCGGGATCATCGGCACACACTCTGAAGGGCCACCGGCAGTCAGTGATGGCAGTGAAATGGGCACCTCATAATGAATTTCTGCTGGCATCAGGAAGGTAGGGGAAAAAGATGACTAATCAATAAATTTGATACCAATCTCCTATAGCTCTCAATTTTTTGCCAGAATTTTGCAAAGCAGAATAAGCTAGAACTATTGTCAATATGGCAGCTTGTAAAATATATGTACCTTACAAATTTGCAAATTGTGCCTACATCCTGCCCCCTAGATAAGAGTGCATAACTGAAAATTATTTTTCTTATTTCTCAACTAAAACATATGTTGTGGGTACTCAAAAGAACCGTCCCAATGAGACGGTTCTTTTGAGCACCCATAACACATGTTTAAACTGATGGATAACAAAAAAATCACAATTTTACGCTGAAATTTTTTGCTGGCCCTTTGTCCATCTCTTAAAGTGGTTGAAATATTCTAGATTGCATCCTACGATTTAACAAATATATTTTTCTGTTGTTCTACATTTCCAATTTCTGTCATTCTAACTTCTAATTTCTGTCATTCTGCATTTCCAATTTTCTGTCAGTCAATTTGTCTTTATAGAATAAACAAATAACCTGCAGCTACATTTTCTTTTTGCTTTGACCACCATATTGAATATACATTGTGACCACCATGTTCAACATACATTGTGACCATATTGAACTGACAATGTGATCACCATATTGAACTGACATTGTGACCATATTGAACTGATATTTCGACCACCATATTGGACAGACATTGTGACCACCATATTGAACTGACATTGTGACCACCATATTGAACAGACATTGTGACCACCATATTGAACAGACACTGTGACCACCATATTGAACTGACATTTAGACCACCATATTGAACAGACATTGTGACCACCATATTGCACTGACATTGTGACCACCATATTGAACTGACATTGTGACCACCATATTGAACTGGCACTGTGACCACCATATTGAACTGACACTGTGACCACCATATTGAACTGACGTTGTGACCACCATATTGAAGGGTCATTGTGACCAACATACTGAATAGACATTGTGACCACCATATTGAACAGACATTGTGACCACCATATTGAACTGGCACTGTGACCACCATATTGAACTGGCACTGTGACTACCATATTGAACTGACATTTCAACCATCACATTGAACTGACATTGTGACTAACCACCATATTGAACAGACATTGTGACCACCATATTGAACAGACATTGTGGCCACCATATTGAACAGACAAAGTATTTGTTTCTTTATTAAGGCAGATTTTAATTGGGTTAGGGAAATGTGTACTGATACTGCTTATTTAGGCAAATATGCAGCTTATCTACAAATGAATCAAGACAAGGCACTCTGGCCTTCTTTTTGTATTTCATAGTTTGTCTTTGCCCTTTCAGTTTAGACAACAGAGTTTTCCTCTGGGATATCCGTAATGCCAAGGGCAGTCTGGTGGTGTTTGACCAGTACAATGGGAAGCCTCCAAAGAAGCCGAAAAGTGATTACAGTAAGTTTAGCATATAAATGTCACTATATTAAGAGAATTTTCCATGTAAAGCCTAATACTCAAGTCTGTCAAGATAGGGCATCTTTCATGAGTGCTCATGTATTATTGACTTGATTAAACAAGTAGGGGAAAAGAGATAAAATGCCAGGCTTTGCTGAGCATTTTAGCACTTTTTTGCAAGTTTGATGAATTCAATAATACTGTCACACAAATGTTAGATTTTATTTATCATATGACACTTGAAATACTTTGAAATTATTGCAGGTTATTGGTCTTTCTATTTGGGCCTCGACGCGAGAAAACCTGTCTTTGGTGGTTTGCCAACAACAAAGGCACAGGCCAGCCTGCGCATCCGTTCAGTCTGGTCAGCGCCTTTGTTATTGGCTTACTTGAAAGTATCATACCTAGACTTGGTTCAAGCAAAATTTCAATAGTCTAGCTAGTCTCTAAAGCTGAGGAGACTAGTTTGAGTCTCGCTTTGTCAGACAATCTTGTCACGTTGGGGCCCATTTGATATAAGTAGTATGTATAATAGCATTTTTTTCTTCAGCATAAACAATCCCATACTACACTTCCCTCTTCCTAGTTGTCACTTCTCCCTATTTGAGTTGGAGGGGAAAGCCATTTCTTGAGAAACCAGGTGATCTGGATCTACACTGTTTTCATAAGAGTTGTATCTTGGTTATATACTGTTTTCAAAAGAGTTTATATTTTGTTTCATCACTTTTAGTTGTAACAGTCTTTAAATTTACTGACTTACTTACTTATCACATTTAAGGGTTAAGCTAAGTTCTTTAAGAATTAACTCTTTGCCCACTAGTGCCATCTGCTGATAACCTTTGCAAACAGTTTGGACCCAGATAAGGCCTGGCAAACTGTTTGGCACTCTGATGGTATTCTCGAAAGAATTTTTGAAAAAGTTGATTTTGAAAAAAAAATCAGCAGACAACAAAAAAGCATGAAAAATGACCAAGTAGGCAAATTTAATTTGGACCTGCCTACATTCTTGGGAGCAAGTTGAACTTTCTTTCGACAAGTACATTTCGGCCACTTACAAATCCCTGGACAAGTATCAATTTTGCTATTTTCTCCCCACTGTGACAGGTGTATCTCATTTACTCTTTGCATGCTGGGTAATTTTTGCATGCTTTTTTGTCGTCAGCTGGACTTTTTTAAAAAAAAGCTTCTTCAAAAATTACTTTGGCAATAACATCAGAGTGTCAAACAGTGTGGATCCAGATCAGGCCTGACATTATGTCGGGCCTGATCTGGGTCCAAACTATTTGCAAAGGTTGTCATCAGACAACAAAAGTCGCCGCTAGCAGAGAGACATCTACTGTTCTGGGCTAGTTATTAAAAAAAATGTTTAATTTTTTTCTTCAGCGGTGACATCACACAATGGCCCTGTAAATGGACTACAGTTTACTTCAGATGGCTTACATCTAGTGTCACTCGGAAAAGACCAGCGAGTTCAGTTATGGAACACTTCAACTGGCAAAAGTTCAATGGTAGACTTCACCAGGGTTACTAACTCCGGGAAGAGAAACATTCAGTTTGCCGTTTCAAGTGGCTCCACCTCAGATCTGATATACATGCCAAATGGACGAGAGATAAAGGTATGGGATTTACATACTGGGGAAAAAGTGGACTCCCTCGAAGGTCATTATAATCTAGTGAATGGGTGTGTATTCCATCCGGATTACCATGAATTGTATAGTGCGGGAACAGATAGAAATATTCTTGTGTGGGAACCGAATATGAACATGAAAAGTCGAGAGGTTGTTAAAACAGAAAAAAGAAAGGCTAGTCAGCAAGCCCCGTCCTCAGAGCAAATAAATCCAGCTTTGGCTGACAGTTGGAGTAGTGATGAAGAGACTTGAAACATGCTCTGCTTCCTTATCTGGCGGCGAGGTTATAAAACAGTTTTCATGCTCAAGTTTGATGGAAAATGTGGGCCGGGGAGGCGAAAGATAAGATGGAAGAACTTGATGGAGAACTACATCCGTAAGGGGAAGTTCATGACAGTTGACCCCCAAGAAAGGAACTCCTGTTGAACAGGTGTGAGATCTGCTATGCATGTAGCTAGCAAACTACATGGAGGGGGGGCACAGATGTAGATGATGACCCTGCACCTGCAAGTTAATCAAAAACCCGATAATGGTGATGATGATGATGAATTTATCTGAGCATGAAATTTCAACTGTTTAAAAAATCTTGCTCTCATATGTTGTATTTATCCTGCTGACAAATGTTAAAATGCCAACAGTTGTTGGCATTTTAACATTTATGAGCTGGATAAATTTCATCATTCAGTGGAGTTGAGCATGAAAAGGGTTTTATCACCTCGAGGCCAGGTTTAGTTCCAGATTGCAATGCAAAATGATCTCATAGTCAGAGGACATGACAGAAAAAGACAAGCCAAGTTGACATGGTTGGAGCATCAATGAAGACACCAGGATTGGATCAATGTTGTAAGCTTGAAGAGCTTTAACCCTTAGAACAATGAAATTTACCAGAATTGGATCCCCATCTGGTTGTTCAATGTAAGCTTGAAGAGCTTTGACCCTAAGAACAATGAAATTTACCAGAATCGGATCCCCATCTGTTTG
Organism: Loripinus fragilis; assembly: GCA_964019695.1. Lineage (NCBI taxonomy): Eukaryota > Metazoa > Mollusca > Bivalvia > Lucinida > Lucinidae > Loripinus > Loripinus fragilis. The sequence goes on from CAXHUL010000145.1 coordinate 127,588, forward strand.
TTCAATGTAAGCTTGAAGAGCTTTAACCCTAACCAGAATTGTATCCCCATCTGTTTGTTCAATGTAAGCTTGAAGAGCTTTAACCCTTACCAGAATTGGATCCCTGTTTGTTCAATGTAAGCTTGAAGAGCTTTAACCCCTATCAGAATTTGATCCCCATCTGTTTGTTCATTGTAAGCTTGAAGAGCTTTAACCCTTAGAACAATGAAATTTACCAGAATTGGATCCCAATCTGTTTGTTCATTGTTTTTTAAGCTTGAAAAGCTTCGACCCATAGAGCCGATGATATGTTCAATATTTGTTTCTTCATAACTCAAAAGTATGTGATGTTTCGTGTTAATCATCTGCTGGCAGATGTAGTACATGAAATGTGAAGCTCTTAAAGACAGGACTCCTAAACACCTGGCAGGGGAGTGGCTGTCAATATGAGGCATTAAATGGGCGGAGCTTAGCTACTGTCAGATAAGATTAGACTACTGGCCTGGTCTTGCTGATAAGCAGCTTGATCACTGAGCTGAAAAGAGCTGTTAACTATTTGTCTGGTAATTTCGACCTGCCAATCAAATTAGAGATACTAAAGTAAAACCTGTGTAAAACAGCCACTCTCAAAAAGACCAAAAATTGGCTTTCAAGACTAATTATCTCTTAATGCAGGTCAAAAGTATTGCAGAATGCTCCAAGAAGAGCATTGAAGCAGTCTGCAATACTTTTGACTTGCATGTTTTCTTACCCATCAATTTTAACATTTGTTTTGGGTGCTCAAAAGGTTCTTTTGAATACCCACAAAATATGTTTTTGTTGAGAAATAAGAATTTTTTTTTTTACTCACTTATCCAGAGGCGTGGTATTAATTGGCTTTTGGGTCACTGTCTAGCCACACCCCAACTGGTTCCTATCTCCATTAACTTTACAAGAGACTGGGACATTGCAAACCAACAGGGGACACAGTGACTGAATACCTGTATAATATAATTATTAAACCAAAATATGATTATTTTCCTGTTTCCTATCAAAAAGAACTGTCTCATGAAAACTTTATTAAAAACCCTATTGATAGGAATAAGGACAAGTATTAGCTTTTCAAAAAAGCTGGCGGTCGTTTAGCCCTATCATTGTATTTATTCTTGCCCACTGCATGCTTTCATTTTGAACTTCTAGAGCTTGTACATGTAGATTAATTCTAAGCTCTGATTATTAACATCTGAACTGTGATTTGTTACCATTTAACACATGCTTCCAGCGAGGATGTTGCTTGATCTTTTGAAAGCACCCGGCTCATGCATGGTATGTTATGGTAATGTATCTAGCATGCGACACGTTTATGGAAAATCATTTGACAACACTAGACAGCACATTTTTCTTAAAACTGATGTCAGAAAATCAAGGTCACAGTGGTCGCTTAACTGTATATATACAGACTCCGTGACCCCAAGATGTGTTCACAAACCAAATTTGGGATTCCTAGGATTTATGCTCGTGACACAATTTTTCTAGATCTGATGGCAGTGGTAAAGTTGCGTGACGCTCCATGACCCTGAATGCATTAAGACACGAATTTTGGCATTCCTACCTAAAATAATATAGGAGATATACTCCGGATATGATATGAACACTCACTTAGGACACTAAGGACAGGCAGTTTTATTACCATATGCCTCCCTTTGGGGGCATAAAGCCTGTTTGTCATAAGACAGTGCCTGAATTCATAGTAATTCTATGTGATCAGATGTGGATGACAATCATATAAGTACGTTTACTGATGTGAAGTTCGCTCGCACTCTTTGCCAATCAAGGACGTTTTGACTTTGGGACGTTTCACTTCCGCCAGCTTTTTTGAAAAGCTAATACTTATTGCGTTTATATCAGCGGCAGGGCAAATTGACGCCTTCCTTGTGAAAATTAAATTCTCAAACAAGCTTGCCTCATGCTATAGGTAGCCCTACAGATTTCACGGACAGTTTACTTCGCGCTGTAGGTCAACCCACGATATTTGGTACCCCACTCGTTGTTCGGCAGCCAAAAAAATATAGCCTGAGCACGGCATAAAGGTTTGGTCAAAACCTGAATTTGATGTATGTTTTGATTGAAGTTTATATAAGCGGCCGGCCATGACCGCAAAAAAATTAAAAAATGTCTCGTGATCTGTGCCCAGGCAGTGTTTCACAATAACACTCACCATACTAAACCTGGATATATCCTGCGTTGAAAACAGTGTAGATCCAGATCAGCTGGCTTCTCAGAAGCCAGCTGATCAGGATCTGCACTACTTCTCAATGTGCTTGTTAATGCATGTTAGTGTGGAAGTAAGCTGGATGTAAATTAGGGAGGAGTATAGTACTTAAAATTTGTTACTCCCAAATCCAGGCTTTCACCAATATCTTATATATAATAGTGCCATATTTGAAAATTTTGGTAAATATTTTTTGTTGATTTATGCAGTAATATTAAAGTGATCAAAAAGTGCATTACCATACCATTTGCAAGGTCACTTTGAAAATGTTGAAAATTTTGGGCTTCATCCCCTCCATTTTCAACATCTCTCTCAAAGAAATTAGTGCATTAAAAAACTATGTTTGATTGCTATTGTTATTTTGGTTCAGACATTAATTTATCTTTCACTTAGGGCTATATATATTCCAGGAAAAAGTGTCACTTTGGGTGGAACGCAATTTTTATGGGTATCACCTAGAAATTTAAATTAGTTGAAAAGCACCATCAAAGAACAAAAAACAACATTGAACACCCACCCCAAGAAATTTAATGTTGCCTGCCACCCCCAGTCACACTTTTTCCTGGAATAGCCTTTATTTATTTTATTTATCTTTTATATGAGAATAGATATGTGAGGTTTAGTTTTGAGTAAGATTATTGATCATGGCTTGAGTTATTGCCATATTGTATTCATATTGTTGACATACCATGCTCAACATAATAAGTGCACTGTGTGTAAAACTTTGTCATATTCCAATTCCTCTTTTGAAATCGGTGTAGATCCAGATCAGCTGGCATCTGATGAAGCCAGCTGATCAGGATCCACACTGTTTTATTCCACAGGTTGCATACATATTAATAATGAAATTTGCTGCTTTGGATTGACTGAAAATCAGTTCATAACTAGCCAAAAATCAGTTAATAACTATCAAAAAATCAGTTTATATTCAGTAAAATCTGTGTAAAATGGCCACTCAAAAATAGACAAAACAAAGATCTTAATGATAAATGGTAGCTTAATGAAGTTCAAAAGTATTCTGCAATACATTTGACCTGCATAAAGCGATAATTGGTCTTGAAAACCAATTTTTCGGTCTTTTTGAGAGTGGCCGTTTTACACAGGTTTTACTGTAGTGTAAACAGTTCATATCTGGTGTAAACAACCCAAAATGTACCCAGTATGTGCTTAACCTTTTCCCTCATAGAAGCGCCTTTTGACACTTTTGCAAACAGAGCAGACCCAGATCAGGCAGCTTGTGTAAGAGCTGCCTGATCTGGGTCTGCTCTGTTTGCTAATGGAAATATGATTAGATATCATCCTACACTAAAGGACCTGACAAGTGATTTCTTTGTTCTATGTACAAAATATGAAAGTTTATTTAAATAATTATTCATAGTGGGTGGAGCTTAGCATGAATATTCATGAAGAAAAGATTGAAGGAGTATGTGTGCTAATAAGGTTGAATATGGTGATTATTTTCTTACATACTTATGAAAACTGGTGAGCACACCCAATAGCTTACATCTATCCCTTAACAGTAAAATCTGTCTACCCTATTATACAGTTTTTACAGTGCAGTCCTTTTTATATCACATGTCCATAGTAATGGACTGTTATAAGCAAATTATGTTATAAAAGGGCACTTTTACAAAGGAATTATAGGAAAATGACCATTCAGTGGTCCATTTCCTATCATTCCCTTGTAAAATTACATGTACATATACAAAATATGGAATCCACAGCAAGGCTATGGTATATCCAATTGTGTGATATAACAAAGTGTGTTATAAAGGGACTGCACTATAATTTGAATAAAATTGTTTTTGACGAGAATATAACATGTAAAGTGCCACCAAATATTTGCAGCCGACGTTTTTAAAATTTTGTCCAGCTCAAAATAAAAGACTTGATAATTCATGTGAATAGTCTGCTGGCAGATGATTTACATGAGATGACTTTAAATTATTTTCCTCAGAAATCTAGAAAGAAATCAAAATATATGGGCCTCGGCGCGAGAAAAACCTGTCTTTGGGGTTTGCGAATAACAAAAGTGCAGATCAGATTTGTTATTCACTGATTGGAAAGTATCATATATAGACTTGCTACAAGCGAAATTTCAATTTTCTAGCTAATCTCTGTAGCTGAGCAGGCTGGTTTGAATCTCACTTTGTTGGAGGAAACCCTGAAGACATTTGGCTCTTTACCTGCTAGCATCATCTGCTTATAACCTTTGCAAACAGTTTAGACCCAGATAAGGCCAGGCAAAATGTCAGGCCGGACATGGATCCTAACTGTCAATCTGATGGTATTCCTGAAAGAATGTTTAGAAAAAGTTTGTTTTGTTTGTTTTGGGGGTTTTTTTTTAGAAAAAAATCAGCAAATTTTTAAAATCAAATCTCAGCATGCAATGAGTTAACTACGACATGAACTAAGGATGTTATGCACTCTTCAATAGTGCCAATGTTATGTTGCTCACCAATATAGCTAAGCAGCTTCAATTTTTTATATTCAATGTCTGCTGCTCTGGTATCTTGACCAATCAAGACTCCAATAGATAATCATGTTTACTATAAAATATTGTCAGACTCAGACCTTGCTTTTAGCACAAGGCAGTTTAACCATGACTTTTATACACAAATGTACTTTTTACTCAGATCTGCATGAACAAGTATATGTTAAGACTACAGGAAAACCTGTGTAAAATGGCCACTCAAAAAAAAGGCAAAACAAAGGTCTTAATGACAAATAGTAGCTTAATGAAGGTTGAAAGGATTGCAGAATGCCTTGGAGCATTCTGCAATATTTTTCACCGGCATTAAACGATAATTAGTCTTGAAAACCAATTTGTGGTCTTTTTGAGAGTGGGTGTTTTTACACAGGTTTTACTGTACAGTGGTTGAATAGAAAATGTTACACTTGGTAATAAATTTCATTAATGGAATATATTAAATCTTATCTTTTGATGTATTTCCAAGCCCATAGCTAGCTAGCTTGCTAACATTTTGTCAGATATACTGATGTTACAAATCAGGAGGTCCTTGCCCAATTTTACAGATTGCCATGGGGAAAAAGATGATATTTCATCGGTTTAGGCAAAGCAGTTGTAATATCAAATTGGAAAAATGAACTTCATATTATGTGCGGCGACACTGATTGGCATTCAATTAGATACAAATCAGCCTGGCCAGGTACCAACAGATATATATGAGCCATGACATGTAATTTCCAACAATGTGGCATTTTGACATGTGAAGACTCGGGCGAACATGTACAGCCTCCTTTTAAACTTAGAAACTCCAAATGACGTTTGGTCAGTAGCTATACAGCCAAAGAATATTCAAGCCAGAAGCAAAGGCTCTGATCAGACGGCACGTATGCGCAGGCTGATCGGAGGCTTTGCTGGTCGCACATACCACGTTGTTGGAAATCTCATGTCGCGGCTCAATTATTGGGAATTGGTTAATATAACAGATAGTTTGGAATTTGCAAGTCTTAGCACCAGGGATGCTAGGCTGATCATGACAATCCTTTCACAGCAAATAGATTACCAGCCGATGCTCATATGATTGAAAAATCATGTAGGCAGCGGAAACAATTTAACTGTCTGACAGTGCACTAATAAATAGCCAATATTGGCCGACATCAGGAGATGTGGAAATTATGAAAACAGACAATGAATACCATAAGCTGACCTGGATGTGCTTGTTCGGTTTTATGGGGTAATGTGTATAGTAAAACCTGTGTAAAACGGCCTCTCTCAAAAACACCCAAAAATGGTTTTCAAAACCGATTACCGCTAAATGCAGGTCAAAAGTATTGTAAAATGCTCCAAAGGGAGCATTCTGCAATACTTTCGACCTTCATTAAGCTACCAGTTAAGACCAGAGCTCTCACTAACTGCTGATTTGCAGGCCTGAACTCCCATTTTTGGTGCTGGGACTCCTATTTTTTGAAGGAGGCTATATTCTATTGCATGGTGGGACTCCCACTTTTTTGCAAAGAGGGCTCTGGGACTCCTGTTTTCAAAATCCTAGTGAGAGCTCTGAAGAGCTCTTTGTTTTTTCTATTTTTGAGTGGCCGTTTTACACATGTTTTACTGTACTGGATCGTAAAAGGACAAGGCAGACAAACTACTGTAGTATTCTCTTTGTCTTTTATTTTTGTATTATTTTTATAAAAGTAACAAAATACAAGAACATTTCAGCTAAGTCTGCACCATGGCATTTATAAATGTCCTAAAAAACTGAAATCTTTTCACTTACTATTTTCAACAAAAGTTTTTGTCATTAGTAGATCTTGGTTTCACACCTTTATGTCATAATAGCAAATAGTGAAGGCTATATTCTCAGTGATCAAGAGTAGTCTGATATAGGCCTGCACAGTTTATCTAAGTCTTCTTTCCATTTACTGTAACTTCGGAAATTTTTGAGAAGATTTTATTTTCTGGAATAGCCTTACATAACATATTTGCAATGTTTAAAATTTGCGACTAGGACATGATTTACCTACATCAGTAAATGACACGAGTGATTTCCCCATTTTGCAAAAGTTTTAATTTCATGTAAACCCTCGCGAAAATTTCCTAATTTACATTAACTAGAATTCAGAATTTTAAAACATTTACTTATATTATTCTTGAGCCTACACTCTCAGGATGCATTTTCTTTTTTATCCAGACAAGAGAATGACAAAAACTATATAAAATGCCTTCAAAAAATGCATAGATGTGCAAGTTGAAATATAGGGCCTTAACCTGCTATCAAAAATCTGCAGATAAATTTAAAATATGTAAAAAATATTCACCACTGTTCATAAATTGATTATAAATTAAAATCATATATCCTTTAGGAGACAAAAAGAGTTCTTTTTAAAATATTGATAAAATGGTCCTATGTATCACACAGCTGGTCTTATATTGATAAATAGTCATGAACCAAATTACTCAGACAATATAAGTATTTGCCAACAAAATAGTCTCAGATCAACCTGAGCACCCTAAGGGAGCATTCTGAATAGGGACTTTTTTCCTCAGCTTATTACAAGGACAGATAATTGCAGATCACAGGCTTGAAGATCATCTTTTAGAATTTCAGCAGTCTGGTCCCAAGGTTATAAAACTTTTTTCATGCTAAACTCAATTGAGCATATAATATATCCCTCTCATAAATGTTACAATTGTTGGTGTTTTAACATTTGTTACAGGAATAACTACTACATCTGAGTGTTTTAAGCAAGAAAAATCATTATTTTTCTGTATTTTTACTTTCTACGAGCAGTTGCAATTCAATGCTCAGCTGAGTTGAGCATGAAAAAAGTTTTATAACCTGTTGGCCAGAGATTGAAGGTGCCATTCACACTGTAGCAGTTATCAAAATCAAATTTGTGTCAAATAAGATATATCATGTCAAGCTAGTGATATCCAAATGGCTTTTCTGTTTTTATAGATAATTTTTTAATCCAGTCTTAAATTCAGATCTCTATCAAATGCTTTTTACAGCACCAACATTATCTGAGCAGACAATAAAAACGAGAATCACTATGCCCCAAACCATATGCTTTTCTATAAAGATAATGCTCCACTTTAAACAAGGGCTATAACTTGAGAATATTAAACCATAAAAGTTTAATCAGTTTCAAGGCTGTCAATTCAGTAGTGTACGAGATATCTGGCATACCAGATTGAGGCAGACAGAAGTATGGTAAATGTTCTAAAATTTCAAACACTCCTTTTCCTGTTCTAAAGTAAAATGTTGGTTGTCAGGGCTGGAATTCCCCAAATACTTATGAGAATAGCAAACAGGGAAGACCCTAATCAGACTGCTTCTTCAGAAGTGGGTCTATGCTGTTTGTCTTGGCCTTTTTAGCAGGCAACTACTGTTTGGAATTTTAGAACATTTACCATATGCATATATAGACAAGCCAAAAGCAATTTACTTTCCAACTTCTTCCTTCTAACTTCAAGAAATTGGGGGCATAAAAAGTGTGGATAAATATTTCAAAATTTTGAATACTTTCCTAATAATTATTAGAGCATTTGTCAAAATAAGCAAACATCATAAGAACAAGCAAATTCAGAGAATTTATGTCCCCCGCCATTATTGTTTATTATTTAAATGAGAAAAAATGACTGTCAATAAACTGTATTTGGAAATAAATTGTGAATTTAATCATTCTAGCATTGTTTCAAAAGAATCGGCATAAAACTGTAGGAGGAGTTGCGCACACAAGGTACCCAGTATCCATTAACTTTGACAGTAAAAACGCCAGAAAAATGCCTAAGTTAAAATAGCAGAAAAAGTGATAAAAAATAATTTGAGGATTATATCCAAACCACATGCATATCTTCAGACCATGTCCAAAACACCTGTGAAGTTTCAAAAGAATCAATATAAAACTGTAGGAGGAGATGCGCACACAAGGTACCCACTATCCATTCACTTTGATAGTAAAAATGTCAGAAAAATGGCTAAGTTAAACTGGCGGAAAAAGTGTTAAAAAATAATCTGAGGAATATATCCAAACCACATGCATATCTTCAGACCATGTACAAAACACCTGTGAAGTTTCAAAAGAATCGATATAAAACTGTAGGAGGAGTTGCGCACACAAGGTACCCACTATCTTTTCACTTTGAAAGTAAAAACGCCTAAAAATGACTAAGTTCAAATTGCGAAAAAAGTGACAAAAAATAATCTCAGGATAATATCCAAACCACATGCATATCTTCAGACCATGACTAAAACATCTGTAAAGTTTCGAAAGAATCGGCATAAAACTGTAGGAGGAGTTGCGCACACAAGGTACCTACTATATTAGGGGGACGGAAGGACGGAAGGACGGAAGGACGGACGGAAGGACGGACGGAAGGACGGAAGGACGGAATGCCGAAAACTATGTCCCTCCGCTTTTCTTCGAAAAGGCGGGGGACAATAAGACTGTGATGATTTTCTTATCCATTGATTAGACATGTGTTTAAGTATTCAATTGCACCATCTCATTGATATGGTTCGTTTGAGCACCCACAACATATGCTTTGTTTAAGAAAAAATATGATTACACACTTTTATCTGGAGTTTTAAGCTCTAAAATCCATAAAATGCTTGTCAGAATAACAGTGAAGATTCTAATCAGGCTTCAGGAGAAATTTATTTTGATGCTACTCTGGGCCTTTTTTTACAAATGGATTAACCCGTACCATGCTGGATATCATATATACTACACTCGTCCCCATTTTTATACAATAAATTGCAAAAATTCTAGTGATTAGCATATACTTATGCACTAACAAACACAATTGGTAAACAGTGTTGATCCTTATCGGCTGGCTTCTCAGAAGTCAAATTGGATCTACAATTTTTCCAAAACAAGATATATCCTGTCTCAGCATGATAAGGGTTGAATTGATCAAAATTTTAGAATATTTATCGTAATCACTTTAGACCTATGTTAATTTCAACACATTATTATTCTAGATTTACACTATATATTTTTCACATTTATACTGTGAATATATTTATGTACATACTATAAATTATTTCAGTTACATACATTACACTTTATACATGACATGATATATACAGTAATACAAATAAATGTAAACAGTGCAGCCCCTTTCTAACGTCCATATTAAATTGGCCAAGTTTTTTTGTTTGTTTGATTCTTTATGTCCCAGTCAACAATTTTTCAGTTATGTCAGGACAGGTCTTCCTGGGTTGAACCAGTACTAAGCAAGAATGTGTCTTGCTCAAGGACACAACACAGTGACACCGGTGAGACTTGAACCAATGGCCCCTCAGTCTGGAGTCAAGCACTCTACCACTGAGCCACTTTTAATTGAAGTGTTACAAAGAGAGAAATTTACAAAAGAATTACTGGAAAATGACTACTCCATGGTCATTTTACTATACAGTAAAATCTGTGTAAAACAGCCACTCTTATAAAGACCGAAAATTGGTTTTCAAGACCAATTATCGCTTAATGCAGGTCAAAAGTATTGCAGAATGCGCATTCTGCAATACTTTTGATCTTCATTAAGCTACCATTTGTCATTGAGATCTTTGTTTTGTCTCATTTTGAACGTTCGTTTTACACATGTTCTACTGTAATTCCTTTATAAACACTCTATGATTAAAAACTCAGGAGCCACAACATGACCATGTTATATCCTAATCTGTGTTATAACGTGGTGTGTTATAAAGGGACTGCACTGTATATATACTATGCTCATGACCAACAACATGCAAAAAAGAATTGTAGAACTTTATGAGCAAATCACAATAAGAGCTAAAAGTTTTGTTTTTCTGAGAAAATGCGACCTGCTATACGAAAATCAGCTCCTGTGAAAAATTGTAACATTGTGAAATGTTATAATGTCATCTGATTTAAAACCTGAACGAACATGTTTTTTTTTGTTTTGTTTTTTCAATTATTTGAAATCACACAAAAAATCACTAGTTTTCATTAAAGAAAAATCTCAGGAAAACTTTGCAGACCCAGATCAGACTGCTACTAAGGAGAAAACTGATATGGGTTTGCTTTATGCAAACAATTTCTACCAAACACTTTCTAATAACCCAAAATTGATATTAGAAAAGTGGTGTTTAAAATTACAAAACACTAATGCTTGCAGCATTTCTTTTTTAATTCATATACTGGTATTCATTTGGTCAAGTTGGGATAGCTTCCGACTTGGGAATAAATTTCGACATACCATTAACAAACAGTTCCAGATTTTCACTGAATACCAATTTTTTTTAAATTAAAAAACAACAAAAACTGACATGTAATGGGGTGGCAGTCATGTCAATGTTCAATAAGTAACTTGACCTTTTTATTAAATCTCGATTAACATGGGATATTTCACTGATCGGGCGAGATAAATGACGTGGTTAGGCAATCTCTCTCACAATATTTGTTTCAACAGGCAAACATAAAACACTAAAATTTACACCTATTTTCGTAAATATACAATTAAATCTCTAAAACATACACAGTTATAAAGAATATTACTGGCGCTTGATGACTATCAAATTGTCTAAATTAAAAAAATGTTGCACAAGATAGTTACATGACCATGCAAAAAAGAACCCCAAATTTTTCTGTGATATATGGTACACCCATACATCCATACTTTATTAGAGTGTAAAATGGTTTGGATACAGATAAGGATCGATGTTCTGTCAGTCCCAATCTGGGTCCAAACTGTTTGCAAAGATTATCAGCAAAAGAAAAAAGTTGTCGCTAGCAAGGAAAGAGTTAACAAGTCAATTTTGAAGCTGTGAGCAAGCTGACAGTTACATTTGCAATGTAACTGTTTGGCTATATTTGACAGGCTATGAGACTCTGAGCCATGTGGTGGAATAACAACCTCAAACGCATGAATAAAGTGACATAAAAATCTGCAGGTGGCGTCAATGAGTTTACTTATAAATTAAAAAGCCTTCTTTCAGAGAAAAGTTGTTAAATATTTCTGATTGATACTGTAATTTTTTTTCATACAGTGCAGACTCTTTATAATACACCTCATTATAACACAAATTTGGATATAGCATGGTCATGTTGTGGCTCCCAAATGTGGTGGTTGAAAAACTTATTTTGCCATGCAATTTTACAAGTGAATTATTGGAAAATGACCATTAAATGATCATTTTCCTATAATTTCTTTGCAAAATTGTCCCTTTATAACAAGATTCTTTTATAACATAGCCCATTACTATGGACCCTTAACAATGCGTTATAAAGGGATTGCACTGTATACACTATTTTAGAATTCTGTCACATATTAACCCATTTCAGCCAAATGGAATTTCCCATCATTATCAATTGGAACAGTCCATTTCCGTTTTAAGGGGGTTGGGTCGTATTTTTAATTTTCATTCAAATTTCAAAAGAAACTACTGTCTGCAATCAGTGGAGAACCTAATCAGATGCCACATTTTGCAGTGCCTGATCTGGTTTTGCACTGTTTGCCGATGTCCCACAAATAGGATGCTGGGCTTATATGGGTTAAACAATGGAAGCTAAAATGAGGGGGAGAGGGGTCCAATTTGTTTCTTTTAATAATCAATCAGCCCTGTTTGATCCAACATCCCAAATACTCATACATGTGAGAAGTTAAAAATTAGCGACAGGGAGATTTTTTCCTCATTTCAAGGTTTTTAAAAAATATATAGAACATATAGTAATAGTCTTAATTCATATCAGGGAGATTTCCAGCATTTTGCAAAAAGTAGTATGTTTCAGAAGTAATTTTAGGACTCTATTTCTGACAATCAGGGAGGGTTCAGATGTATGGAAGCATGCAAGATCAGGTATAATTATATTTTATATTAACCCGGTCATGCTGAATATTTTGATGTACTAGACACCTCCTCAATTTTTATCCTATTAAGCTACAACATTCCAGTTGTAAGCATGTATTTTCAATCAGAGTGGAAACCCCTGTGGATCCTGATCAGATGGCTTCGTCAGAAGCCCAGCTGATCTGGACCTACAGTGTTTAAAAAAAGGATAAATTCGGGCTCAGTTGGACTAGGGTTAATAAATTGTTGGTAGGATGTAACATAAATGGGGGTTTAAGATAGAATTCACATGAAATGTGAAATCTCAATCACACATGTATGCTGATTCTGTACATTCTAACAGCATTGTGTCATCCACTTTAAAATTTGATGACATCATAAATGCATCAACTAATTACTAAAATGCAAAAAAATATCATAACCAAAAACACATAAAATGCATCGAATGTTTCCTAAAATGTAAAAAAAAAAAAATTATAAAAAGTATGGCAAAAGGGTATGAAAACCTTGATTAAATCTCTAAAACCTAACTAGCAGATACAATGTACTTGCAAAAATATGAGACACATCATAAGAAAACCTGTCCACAGTCTCAATAAGCAATTTTTGACGAGTCAAAATTGTGATTAATTTCTTATCCTTCAGTCTAAACGTAAGTTTTTGGTGCTCAAAAGAACTGTCTCAATGATATGGTTCTTTTGAGTACCCAAAACATATGTTTTGGTTTAGAAATAAGAAAATTTATTTCAATTAGGCCTATTATACTTGTAGGTAACACTACAAACCTATTGGCTCAGCTACAGAGACTAGCTATCAGATTCTTCAACCTTTGAAGGTATTGAATTTAGCTATTATAGCATCTAAGCAGCTACAGCGCAGTCCCTTTATAACACCCCTTGTCATAACGCAGATTTGGATATAACTCGGTCATGTTGTGGCTCCCAAATTTTTTAACCACGTAACTTTTCAAAGGAACTATAGGAAATGACCATTTCATGGTCATTTTCCTATAATTCCTCTGTAAAATTGTCCCTTAAAAGTTTATAACACGATTCACTATAACACAGATTCACTTATAACACAGTCCATTTCTATGAACAGCAAACCTGGCATTATAAAGGGATTGCATTGTAATAACAGTGGTGCTGATCAGACTGTACAGGCTGATCTGTGCCTACCCAACAAAAACAGATTTTCTTGGGACATGTCTCAAATACATAAATATTCAAATGATAGAGTATAAATAATAATGAACCATGTATATAAAATCACAAAGAATATACCATTATTAACCTAAATATAGGGACAGCCCAATACTCTGATCATTTATCTCCATGTATGTGCATTCCTAATTTATCAAGTGGGAATTCATTAATTCTGTCAGCCATGCTTTTCAAGAAACAGATAAACCTGGAAATATGCTCTATGTAAGCTGGTTACGGTAGATATTATAGAATTTCATACTACTAGTTGCCTGCCAAATCGGCTTAGACAAACAGCGCAATCCCATATCTGCCTGCTGCTTCAGTTGCGGATCCAAGCTAGTAATAGTTTCGTTTCAAAATACTGTCCACTGAAAATTTAGATGACACTTTGTTCAAAAAGTTCCAGGTTATAATACATGGGGAGGTGTTTTAAGAGTGTGTAATTAAAAATTATTTGTCTTATTTATCAACCAAAACATATGTTGTGGGTGCTCAAAAGAACCGTCCCAATGAGACGGTTCTTTTGAGCACCCAAAACAAATGTTAAAATTGATGGATAAGAAAATATTTTCAATTTTACGCAAATTTATTTTGTCTATCTGGACCTATGGTTGTCCAAATATTTAGGTTAAATATAGTAACCGGAGATACTAATATATGTTGAGTATTGTAGAGATGAGAGTTCTATGTGACTGGACAAGCTGTTTTGTGGATGTTCACAGTCTGACCAAGATTGAACCAGTCTATAGCCTTGCCTTGTAATTTCACTTTCTTCAAACACCCTTCAAAGCCACCTGAGGAACCTGCAAATAAAGGCCTATAGTTAGGGTAAATGTTCTAAAATTTCAGCCCCTTTTCTCTTTCTTTTCAAAATGTTGGTTATCAGGGCTGGAATTCATAAACACTTGTAAGAATATCAAATGGTTGGTTTCTATCCATTGTCTTGCACAGGCGCTATACTAAAAGAATCAATCTGTCTGCTTAGGCACATCATGACTGAAAAGTTGGGTTTGTGTCAATACACAGTATGCATTACCCAAAACACTACATTAAGAAAGTAGCAAGCACTGAATGGCTATAAATAATCTGTTTGTGGAGACATCAAGTAACTTTTGGTGGCTAAACAATAACAATGATTGGTATTACAGTATTTAGCAATACAATGACAAGATTTTCTCCACTAAAACATTTTTGGAAACATTTTGGTGAAAAAAGCGGTTTCAGTGTCAGACGCGTAATGACTCAGATTGGTAACAAGTTTGAATCAATCAATCGGGCAGATCAAATGATTTGGAGACACATTCTGTAAACAAGCATGTCCCATGTAACCACAATCCTCAAAGCAGATAGGTCAGTATTAGACAAATGCTCCTATCGTAAGATAATGGCTTTCTATCAGTAATTTAATGTTCTAAAATTTCAACCACCATACATTGTTCGTACAAGAATGAAAACCTCTTTAAAAATTAAGACATTTTTTTTTACAAAAAATAAAATACATCGCAGTGTCCTATGAAACTAGCAGAATCCAAATAGCATTTCATGTTTGCTTTTCTAGGGGAAGGGCCATAACTTAGGTAATGGACTTTGAGTTAAGTAGAGCTACATGTACTTGGCTATTACAGTTTCCATAACTCTTACCTGGTAGTCCACCTAAAATGACAGCAGCAGTACTAGCAGTTATCTCCCCTGAGGTAGTTGTCTCCCATTCTTTTCCATCCACTTGCAGCCTAATGGCACTATTAATGAAGCTAGCCTGAAGTTTATGCCACTCTCGGTCACAGAGATGATATTCTGTACTGTAGCTTGTGACTAATGTCTGTTTCCCTGCCGAAGTTTTTAAAGTTAGCTGTATCTGAAATGCACATTTAAGAAAGTAAATTATCACACGATGTTGAATCTGGGAGTGATATAACGCTATGCAATAAAATCGATAAACCACTAGTGGTTTACAGATTTCGGCAAATGTTGACGTCCATTATAACATTGGGTAAAAAATCTTGACGTTTTCGCACCAAAAATGCAATTTTTAATTAATTTTAATGTCATATGATAAATAGAATCTAACATTTATGCTCCTATATTATTGAATTTATTAAACTCTTTGCGAAAAAGAGATAGAATGCTTGGCAAGCTTCACATTTTATCTCTTTTCCCCAACTCGTTTAATATATTCAATAAAACATGAGAACTCATGTAAGATCCTCTTTGTCAAATTTTGTTAACTCTAATGTCACTTACTCAAAGACCCTCCAAGTTTCAAAGGCAGCAATACAAATGTGACTTCTATTGTTCTAACATTGATAAACTTGTAAAGAGTATCAGAAATGAACATTTTGAAAATAAATGGATGTTAGCTGAAAAATTCAAATTGTACAATTTTGATCTTCAAAACTTGAAACTTCCATTATACAGTGCATTCCCTTTATAACACATCTTGTTATAAAACAGATCATGATATAACACAGTCATATTGTGACTCCCAAATTTTTGCTTACTGTGGAATTTTACAAAGGAATTATAGAAAAATGACCATAAAATGATCATTTTCCTATAATTCCTTTGAAAAATTGTCCTCTTTATATCAAATTTCACTTATATAACACAGTCTATTCCTATGATCCCCAGATAGCCATAAAGGGACTGCACTACTGTACCTACAAAACTAAATAATTTCATCTTTGAATAATTCAATGGTCTCTGAGTAATGTTGGTAATTAAACCTTTTTGCCTGATCTCAAAGTGGGACAACACCAAATAGTGTAGACCCATCTAAGTCTGCACTATTAGCTGTCATCCAAGACATATTCCGTAACAGTAAGTATTTCAAAATTCCAACCGTTATCATTTGTTTTATTAACAAGAGACTATTCCAACTGTGACCATAAAGATAATAAGAAAAAGTTCTATTAATAGAGGTACGATAAATGTTCTAAAATAACGAACACTTTTCACTTTCTGTTCTCAAATAAAATGTTGGTTATCAGGACTAGAATTCACAATTTGCTTATCAGAATAGCAAACAGGTATTCTTCAGAAGCAGTCTGATCTGGGTCTGCCATGTTTGTCTAGGCCTTTTTGACAGGCAACTAGTGTTTGAAATTTTATAGCAACTACCGTATATTATTAAAGTTGGCAAAACATGAGAGACACCCACCTTACCCGTATGCAGTTCCAGCACCATGGTAGGTGACTAGTGTTTGAAATTTTAGAAAACCTACCCTATATTAAAGTTGACAAAACATGAGGCACCCACCTGTCCCTGATGCAGTTCAAGCACCATGGTCTGGCTACCGTCTGTACCATCAAACATCATCAGAAGGCCATCAGTTTTATGTGTGCGGAACTCCAAACTCACATCAATATCATCCGGCAAACCTTCATCTGTGGAATACACAACACAATCAGTTACCTACATTAGATGTTCCCACTTGATGAAATGTATTGTTCTACATTTGTACTAGCCTATTAGCCAATAAAATGTGTCTATAAGCATTCATCCTATGAACCAATTCATGAAATTTTGATACTTATCCAATAAGAAAAAATTCATCCTTCAACCCATTGCCTCATAGAGACACCTTTTAACACTTTTGCAAACAGAGCAGACCCAAAAGATGTCTGATCAAGATCTACTCTGTTTGCCTATGGAAATATGATATATCTGATCTTACACAAGTAGGCCTGACAAGTAATTTCTTTCTTCTATATCCCAACATGAAAGTTTATTTATATAATTATTCACAGTGGGTGGAGCCTAGCATGAATATTCATGAAGGAAATGATAAAACATGCTGTACACCTTTTTAGTGGGGCTATGGCCTTAAATTTGGTCCGAGCTGTCATCTACGTCCTCATTTGTGTGTGCAAGCAAGGCACTGGCAAGACTCAACATTTGCACAGGCACATCTAAGCCTTCACTATTCGTAAATACTGGTATGATAAGTACCACAATCTCATGAACTGGTTCATATTTATGCTATTAGAATTAGGGAAGATATATTTTGTAAGGACTTTAATGAACTTGTTTGTTGTTGCATCAAAAAATATATAGTTCCCACAAAACACAAAAGAACTGATTTTCGCAAATATTCAACACTTAGGGGCAAGGGTAAAATTTTTCATTTGGGCACGATGATGTTGACCTGAGAATACCAATTTTGAACTCTACTTTGCCTAAGCTGAAATTTGTATTCTCCACTTGCCATCATATCATGTGCAATGCCTTGATAGTATATAGATATCTGTAAAACAATAACTGACAATTTCAATCACAACATTAACACTTACCCATAATTGCATAGGAGTTTCCTGTAAAATGGGCTCCCATCTCAACATCTGTGTAACATCTGTCAATTCCTCGTACAAAATCATAGTCATTCACGTCATCATTCACAGTCACATTACGAATACACCCTCGTATACTGTGTTGTATCTAAAAATAGAACATAATCATAATGCATAAATGTGGCTTTCCTCCTTGTATGAAATCCAGCAGACTCACACATTTAATGTAAAGCTTTATAACTAAGTTTGTGATTTGTTATAGTTACAAATTATCCTGCCAATAATTTTTTGAAATGAAAATGTCATCTGCTTTTCACGTCTGCTGCATATATTCAAATGCACTTCAGATTTCTTTTGATAATGGAAGTAAACACTATGATCCCTGATAGACAGCTCCTAAGGGAACAGTCTGATCTGGGTCCATATTGTTTGCATATATAGTCTTCCAAAAGATATAAGAAGATAAGTGAGCAGACCTGACCCCATAGATTCAAGGGTTGTGAGTTCGATCCAAGCCGGGTCCCATACTTTCGAGGAGATTGACCATGAAATCATTTCTACGGTCATTCTTCTTCCGCTGATTCAAGAGGGGTTGTTGTCAGATAGTTACAAGCAAAAGTATGTGCATGAAGTACTGGTTAACCACTTAGTCATGCTTGCCCAGGTAAGTGAACTGACCTTTTCCATATGACCATAGCTGTTGACTGTGACGTAAAACATAAAACCAAACAAAAAACAACAATTGTCATTAATGGCAGAAAATGGTTAAATTTATTGAATTGATTGATTCCAAAATGGTACCATATTTTAAATGTTCAATGGGGCTAGACATGTAGCTTTGAAAATCAATTACTTCCATAATTTGTGTAAGCTAACAGATTTTTTTCAAAATCACCTTTTTCGGAAAATTCTCTCAGGAATACCATCAGAGTGAACAATTTGGATCCAGATGAGGCCCGACATTTTGTCAGGCCTGATCTGCGTTCAAACTATTTGCAAAGGTTATCAGCAGACGACACTAGAAGGTAAGAGTTATCTCCGCCTAGCTCAAAACTTAAAGTGTTATATAAACAGATTACCTAGAGGTATTTGAAACAAACTAATTGCTAATTAGATGCTGTAAAAAACATACCACTCTATCATTGACAAGATTGAGATAGCTACTTGGCAAGCCTCCAACAAATAATGATACATCAACTTTCAACTTCTTCGCAATTCTCCCGCTGTTGGCATCAGCATTGTCAACTTTTAATACCACCCGCTTGTTATTTTTCCGAATCTGAACTGTGTGCCACTTCCCATCTGTAACTGCTAACGCCGGGTTGACCTTGACCTCTTTGACCTTCCCTCGATTCTCGTATGTCAGTACAATAGTTCCTCGGCGGAGCTGGGCAGCAAAGAATGATGACTGGGCTTTGTTTGAGAGGTAGAGCAGTAAGCCGTTTTTGTAGTAAGTTCGAAAGTCCAATTCAATGTTAAATCTGTAAAAAAAAGGAAAATAACTTAAATATTCTGAAATACATACCTCTGCAAACAGTGTAATACCAGGTCAGAAACACTTCAATAAGGGATAACACAGTTTGCCATTCTGTCAATGTTAACTTTTTGCATGCTGGATAATTTTTCATGTGCTAGTAAAATTATTTAGGGATTTTTGTTTTGAACCCTTGAAAGAAAATAATTAAAAAACTTGCCCTTAGATCTGAATCCATTATATCCAAACTTAACTTCAGCTAATACATGTATTTCAAGTTATAAGAACTCCAACTATTTAGAGTGTTTTTATTTACTTTCTAAGTTCTGTTTTCTCTTAGTAATATTAATTCTGAGAAAATTATCAAAAGTACAGTCAAAACTGCTGTTGCGGCCACCTCTATTAAGCGTGACCCTCTCATAAGCGGCCATTTCAGAGCCCCCCGAACGATTTTCAATGCAAATGCACCTTTATTAAGCGTGCACCTGTCCAACGCGGCCAGCGGTCAACGAAATTCGCCCCAAAACGCTGAAAGTGTGTCCTTAAACGGCCATTTGTTAGCGGCCAAGTTGATTAAATTTCATCGATTTCAACTTTTTTGCACCGGTCATATGCTTGGTGCAATTTAACTCCCCAGCAGTGGTGTCTCCCAGAATAAATTTTTCAACGGCCGCTACCCTATGCGGAGGTTATTGGGCCCAACTATTTGGAAGTTTGTGGCGCAATCGATCCACAGCGGCCACGCAGCCGAATTCAACTAAGTTCAAGTGTTTACGCTAATCAAACACTATGGCATGGTACAGGAAACCAGCAGATATGGATTAAAAACAGCGTCGACAGTAACCGAAAACCTGATTACCGGTACGCTAATCGAACACCACTTGTTGATTTTTTTTGTAAGCGGGTAACCATTATTGCAAGCTGGGTAACCAGTCGTAGATAAATATCACAGCCAGTCAGCCAATAAATTTGTCGACTTCAAAGCGTTTTGCCGCTGCCAAAGTGCATCCATCCATACCTTGACAGATGTTTAACGGTGAATGTGTGAAAAACAAAATGCAAAGAAATACTCTTTGCTGGAGGCATACTTACTACACAAGGATGCAATGTTTGCTAAGAGTCAACAAGCAATAGCTTTTGAGAAAAAAAAGAAGCTATTTTTGAGTGACAAAATTTTAACAAATTTTCGATTCTTTTTCACCAAAATAAATACAATTCTAACAACATCCTCTTCATGTTCAATAGTATGATGGCCATTAAACATGCATTTGCTTATCAAAATCAAGTTTTAGCGTCTAGAAAAAATAGGGTTAGCAGTGTTGTCTCTAAATCCAAAGGCAAACTCTTTTGACATACATGGGAATCTTTAGACTGAATGGACATGATTTTGTTTTAATTCATATTTTTGTTATATGTTTTTTTTCTTTCATTTATATATTTTATGAAGAAATGCAATAACTGCACCAGTGTACCCTTATTCTTCTTAATTTTTAACTTTATTATATGGGTATCCTCGATCATATGGCCATATTAGCTGAACCTCTATTAAGCAGCCACCTGTCTTAAGCAAGCGATTTTGGGTTATCCCTTGACCGCTTGCTTAAGACAGGTTTGACTGTAGATCATACTTACTTTCTAAGTTCTCTCTTGGTAATATTAATCCTGAGAAAACTCGTCCTCTCCTCTCCAAAAGTGTAAGCACCAGTTTCAAAGCTATTAAGCATCAAGTTGTCAGCACACGAAGACGGTGGCGGGGTAGCTGTGTCAGGCTCAACATCCTGTGTCCTCAGTCTCATTTCCTGAGGAGGGGCATTGGGGCTGGTCTTTCCTGAAGTACTAGTGGCAGCATCTGCTACTGTGAAAGCTGCTGGGAAACCTTGATCAGCCTGTGCTAGGGCATGGGAGCAGCGGCCAATATCTGCTTTGTCATACTGTTTTGGTTTATTGATGTTTAACACACTGAAAAGAGAAGTATATTGAGTACAGTAAAACCTGTGTAAAACGGCCACTATAAAAAAGACCAAAAAATGGCTTTCAAGATCAATTATCGTTTAATGCAGGTCAAAAGTATTGCAGAATGCTCAAAGAGCATTCTGCAATACTTAAGACCTTCATTAAGCTACCATTTGTCATTAATATCTTTGTTTTGTTTATTTTTGAGTGCCCGTTTTATACGGGTTTTATTGTAATGTTTTGTCATAAAGCTACCTTATTCAACCTGAGAAGCCCACATGCTCATACAAACATCTAACCATGCTTTATCGCCATACAGCAAAACTTGTGTAAAATGTCCACTCTCAAAAAGACCAAAAATTGGTTTTCAAGACCAATTATGGCTTGATGCATGCAGGTTCGAAGTATTGCAGAATGGTCTGCAATACTTTCCACCTCCATTAAGCTACCATTTGTCATTCAGGTCATTGTTTTGTCTCTTTTTGAATGGCCATTTTACACAGGTTTTATAAATTATATGATATTGTACCAGATAATTGTTGAGGAAATAAATTCTATAAGCAACATGCTTTCGTTCAGATCCTCTCATAATGTTGTATATGCTTGTGTGTATGTAATTTGATTGATTTTGAATTAATATGTTTAAACCATACATCTGACCATACTAACGCAGACCTTTCTGCTTGGATAATAGTCTGTTGCTTTATGTCCAAGTCAACAATTTTTGAGTCATGCTGGGAAAATTTCCCCGAATAAACTAAGCAATGGAGAAAAAATGTCTTGCATAACTCTTTACCTCCTTGTGTCGTCTGCTGATAAACTTTGCAAACAGATTGGACCTAGACCAGGCCGACAAAATGTCAGGCCTGATCCGGATCCAATCTGTTTGACACTCAGATGGTATTCCTGATTTTTTTTTTCGAAAAAAATGGTTTTGAAAAAAATCAACAGACAACAAAAAAGCATGAAAAAATTTCCCATGGGGAATAGAGTTGAGGACATAACACTGCATTGCTGGTGAGTTTTTATTCATCATCCAAAAAAACAAACAAAAAAACTTTCAATTTTATTTTTATGTAAATCAAGTTTTATAACTAAATCTGCAAATAGAATAAAAAGAGATGTTTAACCTTTTACCTCATAGAAATGCATTTTTATGCTTTTGCAAACAGAGCAGACCCAGATCAGGCAGCTCTCGTAAGCGCTGCCTGATGTTTGCTACTGAAATATGATACATGTGATTCTACACAACTGGACCAGACAAATAATTTCCTTGTTCTATGTACTGAAATGAAAGTTTATTCATATAATTATTCATAGTGGTTGGAGCCAAGCATGCATATTCATGAAGTAAAATATCACTTACTTGCCCCTAATTACAATATCACTTAGACAACCATCCAGGGATTCATCATTGCCCGCCATATTATCCACCTTGAGTCCCTCTGGAACACCACCTAGGTACAAGCCACCATCTTCACGCACAACTAACAAATCAAAGTTTCTCTTAAGACGACCTTCAGCAACCTCAGTGTCATCAACATAAATGTTGATTCTGAAATCAAACATAGCAAATAGGAGACTTCATCAACTTGCATCCCTTGGTGACTTGGGTTTAAGCATTTCCAAGTAAAACAGTCAAATTATAGCCCATACAGACATACAGTGTCAGGCCACTATTGGCCTACCAGTGAAATGCCATTTAAAATAGCATTTCGCTGGTGGACCAATAATGGCCAGCTAACATTTGCTTACTGTTACAGTTCAGTTCAGTGGTTTATTAACATGTCACCTTATGTACAAAGAAATATATCACCTATATACATTAAATCATTTTAAAAAGTACACAAGAGACTCTTGAAAAAGAGTTATGAGACACGATTACTGACAAAGTAAAAAGATTATGTGAATGTGAGTGATCAGCACAGCTCTTTAAATTTTTTTCTAAATATTTTCAAATTGCAAATGATATTAGAAGAGCAATAGTTAATGGCCTGATGGTGCTCAAAATAACACCATCATTCTTTTGAATACCCACAAAATATGGGCCTCGTTGTGAGAAAAACTGTCTTCACGTTTTCGGACTGAGTAAGACTTAAACCTACCTCTTCAGCTACAGAGACTAGCTAGAATATTGAAATTTTGCATGAAGCAAGTTTAGATGTAAGTGAACAACAAAGCCTCTGACCAGACTGCGCAAATGCGCAGGCTGGTCTGCACCTTTGATGTTCACAAGCAACAAAGTCAGGTTTTAATGTAATGAACCCAATATGTTTTTGTTTGTTTTGATTTGATTCTTTACGTCACATCAACAATCTTTCAGTTATGTAGGGACGGGTCTTCCTGGGTTGAACCAGTACTAAGCTTGGATTAATGTGTCTTGCTCAAGGACACAACGCAGTGACCCCGGTGAAATCCCCATATGTTTTGATTGAGAAGAAAATAATTATTAGCCAGCCCCTTATATCTAGGGGCCTAATACTAACCTTCTATTAGTTTTCTTCACAGCAATATTATGAATTTATAGTCCCCCCCCCCCCCCTTATATCTGGGGGCTGGATACTAACCTTCTATTGGTTTTCTTCACAGCAAAATTATGAATTTATAGTCCCCGCCCCCCTTTTATCTGGGAGATGGATACTAACCTTCTATTGGTTTTCTTCACAGCAATATTATGAACATGACCATCGTTATATGTCTGTGTTGACGTCAACATGACTGGCGGGTCTCCGGATGGACGGTCTTGGCTGCTTATACCGCTGAACCACCCTTCCACTCGACCATTTACTAGTGACAGGGAGTAGAAACTCTGAAAACAGATAAAGTATATGATAGATTAAACATCTCTGTCATTTAACCCTTTGTATACTAATGGATTCTTCCTTCTGGTTTGATACAATAAACTTGGGATAGTCCATTGTACATATTTAGAGGTGTCAGATAATAATTTTCAAAAAATACTGTATTCTCTTGTCTGAAGATCTTTTTTTACCTTTAAAAACAGTGTAGACCCAGATGAAATGCAGCTTTATGCTGCATTTCATCTGGGTCTTCACTGTTTCTCAGAGTACCCATTAAACCTCTATACAAATCAGGTTAAGTAAATCAGTCAAAATAAGTCTAACAAAGAAATTTACATACTGCTGCGATACTCAAATTTGCAGCAGACATGAAAGAAATAAAGACTCCATAATTTGATTAAATCAGTCAAAGTTGAAGAAATTTGCATAATGCAACCTAAATTTGCAGAGAACACATTTTCAGATATACATGTAGTTGCATCTGTCAGAAATCAAATACGGCTTGATATTTTGTGTGAAGACAATTCACATGAAATCTCGAGCCTCATTTTCTCTGAAAATGAAAAAAAAAAAATGACACAAAGTTTTTTTCATCTATTGCTGATGTAATCGTTGCTTTAAAGATTTATGAATAACAACAAGATGTTTAACTTACATCCCCATTGATATCCTTGGCCAGTAGAAGGAGAGCATTTCTTTGTGTTGTAGAGAATGATATAGACAGATCCGCTTCAGGTAGATCAAGACTGAAACCAGCATACTCAGCAAACCCTTGTCCATAAAACCCTATCAATCTCAAACCCTGAAATAAACATATACTGGTGTAAGAAGTAGAGTTGTAGAGAATGATATAGACAGATCCGCTTCAGGTAGATCAAGACTGAAACCAGCATACTCAGCAAACCCTTGTCCATAAAACCCTATCAATCTCAAACCCTGAAATAAACATATACTGGTGTCAGAAGTAGAGTTGTAGAGAATGATATAGACAGATCCGCTTCAGGTAGATCAAAACTGAAACCAGCATACTCAGCAAACCCTTGTCCATAAAAGCCTATCAATCTCAAACCCTGAAATAATTTTTGCTCAGAAATAAACAAAACTCATTTAGGGGATAACTGTATTCAAAATTTTCATTTCTCGGATTTACAGTCGGAAGTTTAGTTTTATGGTGACATGTGAGTAACCATATATCTGACAATATACCTCCCCAAATGAACATTTTGAATATGGTTATCACCATTCTAATGCACATCTGCCCTCCTTTACCATTTGAATTTTTTTTTCTAAAATTTGAGAGTTGCAAGCCACATGTCATCCAACAGAATGTGACATACTCAATGATGTCAACTTATTTCCGACAGTATATTGTAGATATAATGTTGCATATTTCTAACAATATCCAATCAGATGTTATGTTACAATAGCAAGTGTATTAGAAAATACGAGGGTTAGTCAAAAATAACTGAGCCCTACCTCATAACTTTTGAATCAAGTAAAAAGGACATATAATTAGATAATGTTTCATTGTAGTTATATGTCATCTATTCAATCACTTAATTTATTTCTGTTGGTAGGCTTTGTGTAACGGTTGCTAGGCAACAGAATATGACCTGTCAAAGGGGTGCGTTCACGCTGTGATACATCTAATTCTAAGCGTTGCTATGGAAACAGTAATGTTAAAGCAAGGCTTTATTCAGTCGTCTGATATCTTTAACATGTACCTATTCAGTGTCACAGAACAGAAACCAACTTACCCCAAATTATAGATGCTGTGGTAGTTTGATTTCAGAATTTAACAAATTTTAACATGCCTGACGTCCTATAATTTACCCCACCCATATTCAAATTAACACAATTTTAATAAAAAACATAAAATATAAACGTTATAATGCTTAAACAGTACTGCATACACAAACCAACCCTCAGACATATTAAGTTCCTTGATTTAAATTCAAAATATTGTTTTCATGGCAACACAATTCTTGTGTTTTGAAAAATTGTGGAATTTTGGCGTTTTTTGTTGCTAGGCAACGCATACAATCAATGTTCACCTAAACATTAACAAACTAAATGTAATGAAAAGACAATATGATATATGTTATTCAAATAAATGTCAAATATGTCTTTCAAAAACGCTATCAAGCATGCAAGCTTTTTAAAGACATACTGTATATTCCTGGTGGCTGTGATCGTGAACGCATCGATCTGACTGACGATCTTCAGTTGCCTAGCAACCATAATAGAAGCTTCACTAGGATAATTCTTCAAGGTCAAAACATTGATGACATATGATACTTATAGAAAATAATCACATTTGCTGTCTACAATACAAAACTAAAATGTTATGAGGTAGGGCTCAGTTATTTTTGACTGACCCTCGTATACAAAGTGTATGTAAAGGATCTTGACCGGGAAATGCAGGGGGCATGGCTGGGGGCCTGAAAAGGTACCATGAGAAAGCACATAAGAATATAGTACCCAAGATTGATAATCATGTGGTTATTACTATTCCTACTAAATCTACTGACTAATTCTATGTTGGAAAATCTGTTAAAAAATAACCATTATTCCGCCATTTTTTTGGTATTGAAAATGTTGTCTGCTTTTTATGTCTGCTGCATATATTCAAGTGTACTTCAGACTAAATTTTATCATGGAAGCAAACACTATGAACCCTGATCAGATGTCTGAGCTGAGTTCATATTGTTTTCAATATAGGGTATCTAACAACATAAAGAGATGAGAGAGCAGACGACAAAAGACATGGCTGGTGGGACAAGACTAGATTTTATCAAGGAAGCAAACACTATGAACCCTGATCAGACTGTCTGACCTGGGTCCATATTGTTTGCAATATAGACTACCTGAGAATAAAAGCAGATGAAAGAGCAGACAAAAAGTAGTGACTGGTGGAAAAATGGACAGAAGAGTCTGATCTGGGTTCATATTGTTTGCAATAAAGGCTACCTAAGAAAATAAGCAGACGAGAGTGCTGACAAACAAAGCCGTTACTGGCGGGAAAAGGGTTAAAAAAAATTAACATGACGGTACCAAAAAATGACTTACACTTTCTTTGCATCCTTCTGTCACTCCTACTGTGGCTTTACCCTCCCACAAATTAACAGTTTCAAATCCAACTTGAAGACTCTTCATACATCCAAGGAACTTGTCTCTTACTATCTTCCTTCTGACAATGGTATATAAAAGCATCATTAAACTCTACTAGTGTCGTCTGCTGATAACCTTTGCAAACAATTTGGACCCAGATCAGGCCCTACAAAATGTCGGGCCTGATCTGGAACCAAACTGTTTGACACTCTGATGGTATTCTTGAAAGAATTTTTCGACAAAGTTGATTTTGAAAAAAAATCAACAAACGACAAAAAACATGAAAATTACCCAGTAGGCAAAGAAGCCCATTTTAACTCTTTGCATGCTGAGAAATTATTCATGATTTTATGTCTTCTGATTTTTTTCAAAATTAACATTTAAAAAAAATCTTTCAGGAATACCATCAGAGTGTGTGTTGGTCCTGTTTTCTGGGCCAAAATGGTTTGCAAAGGTTATCAGCAGATGACAAGTCATCACAAGCAGGGATAAAGTTAATATGAGCACACATTTTTTATTATTGTCTAATCATCAATCTAAATATATCGTAGGTCAGGAGTCGAAAACTTGTATCTTTGATTTTTACACTTTTCAGGAGAGACAAAAACTGAATAACTTTTGCTAGGAGTGTTCTATATTGCTGTAGTCAGACAGGATTATATTAAGTAACATCCAAATTCACTGTTATTGGTGTTACAAACTTCCAATATAGATTTCACGGTCATTATGAAGAGTTTCACTTGAGTTACGTCATTTTGATCAATTTTTTCGTGGAAAACCATCCAGTTACGACATTTTGAGCATCTTTTTTCATGGCAAAACATCATGTCTCGGTAAAATGAGCACCAAAATGATGGTATCTTTCATAGATACAATATTTTGAAGCATGAATAATGCATTTTAAGGGGGTTCTAATTGGTCTAGAGCTACGAGAATTTGACAGAATATGCGCCATGCGTTTGGTATTCCTGCGATGACAAAAAGTCATTTTGGTAAAAATCAGAGTTACGAGATTTTGACTCCAGACACCTAACTATATGTTTCCAGAGCTCAAAAGAACCATCTCAAATTGAGTCACTTCTTTCAAATACCGCTATAACAAATACTTTGATAAATAAAAAAATAAACAAGAAATGTCACAAACACGTGACAAATGCCCTCAAAGGCATTGGCCTAGCATAAGACACATTTGAGGAAAGATAGCTGTAATATAGCACCAAAAACCTAGAAATGAGGCCAGAAGTCAATGTCAAGGCCAAAGTGACTCAAAATGGTATGCACCACTCCGCCATCCCAAGAGGAATCACCAACCCAAAATTGGGATTCCTACATCAAATAATATAGGAGATATGCTCTGGACACAATAATTCTTGAAAACTAGATCAGAGGTCAAGGTCACAGTGACCCAAAAATGGTTTGTGACACTCAGGCATCCCAAGATGCATTTACATACCAAATTTGGAATTCCTATTTCAAAGAATATAAGATATGCACCAGTTTCTAGAAACTAGGTCAGAGGTCAAGTTCAAGGTCAAAGTGACCCAATTATGGTCAACGACACTTTGTCATCCAAAGATGCATCCACACACCAAATTTGGGATTCCTACCTCAAATAATACAAGAGATATGCTCTGGACATGATTATTCTAAAATTAGGTCAGAGGTCAAGGTCACAGTGACCCAAAAATGGTATCCCAAGATGTATCCACACACCAAATTTGGAATTCCTCACTCAAAGAATACAAGTGATATGCTTCGGACACAATAGTTCTTAAAACTAGGTCAGAGGTCAAGGTCACAGTGACCTAAAATGGTATGTGACACCCCGTTATCCCAAGATGTTTTTACACACCAAAGTTGGAATTCCTATCTCAAAGAATATAGGAGATATGCACCAGACTCAATGCAGTTTCTAGAAACTAGGTCAGAGGTCAAGTTCAAGATCACAGTGACCCAATTATGGTATGCGACACTTTGTCAGTTCAAGATGCATCCACACATCAAATTTGAGATTCCTACCCTCAAATAATATATGAGATATGCTATGGACACGATTATTCTAAAAACTAGGTCAGAGGTCAAGTTCAAGGTCACAGTGACCCAATTATGGTACGCGACACTTCGTCATCCCAAGATGCATCCACACACCAAATTTTAAATTCCTACCTCAAATAATATAAGAGATATGCTCCGGACACGATTATTCTAAAAACTAGGTCAGAGGTCAAGGTCACAGTGACCCAAAAATCGTAGGCGACTCTCCGCCATCCCAAGATGTATCCACACACCAAATTTGGAATTCCTACCTCAAAGAATATAGGAGATATGCACCAGACTCAATGCAGTTTCTAGAAACTAGGTCAGAGAACAAGTTCAAGGTCAAAGTGACCCAATTATTTACGCGACACTTCGTCATCCCAAGATGCATCCACACACCAAATTTGAGATTCTTACCTCAAACAATATAAGAGATATGCTCCGGACACGATTATTCTAAAAACTAGGTCAGAGGTCAAGGTCAAGGTCACAGTGACCCGAAAATGGTACGCGACACTCCGCTATCCCAAGATGCATCCACACACCTAATTTGAAATTCCTACCTCAAAGAATATAGGAGATATGGACCGGACACGAAAGCGGGACGGACGGACACACGGACGGACGGACTGACGGACGGACGGACAGTGTGATTACTATATGCCTCCCAAAGTTCCTTTGGGGGCATAAAAATAGCTAGAATTGTGGGACTCCTAGGGCTCACCATAATGCCCTAATATGAAAAGGGACAATAGTGTTCATTGAAGATTGTTATTGTGACCACAAGTGCAAATCGACAGGGGACAGCGCTTTTTAGTAGGGTACATTGGATAATACCCACATTTAGACTTGTCAAAGAGATTGATTAAAGTAATGCATATATGGAATTTGAAAGCAATTAGGTGATAAATGACTGAGTTATAGTGTCCACAAATTCTAAGGGACAGGCAGCAGCCATCTTGGTGGCCATCTTGGTTTGCATACATCTGACAAAACCCATACTCAAACTTGGGTGAGAGATGAATAATGTAATGCATATATGGGCCTCGACGCGAGAAAATCTGTCTTTGGGGTTTGCAAACAACAAAGGCGCAGACCAGCCTGTGCATCCATGCAGTCTGTTCAGTGTCTTTGTTATTTGCTATTTGGAAAGTATAGTAGCCAGCCATGTTACATACAAAATTTCAATATTCTAGCTGGTCTCTGTTGCTGAGCAGACTAGTTTGAGTCTCACTTTGTCAGAAACCCTGACTACAGGTATTGTCCTGCCGATGCCCATATATATGAAATTTAGAAGTAATCAGATTAAGACTCAGCTATAGTGTCCACAAGAGAAAATGGACAGGGGGTGATCATTCTAGCGGCCATCTTGATGAACAAAACTCATATTTACCTCATATTTATATTTGAACTTGAGTGAGAGATTATTATTATATGAGTAAGGCCAGATTATTTTAATTGGTTGATTAACAGGATTTTTTTTTCTTTCAGATTTAGGGTGGGTGGGGGGGAGGAAATAAAGCTCTGAAAATGACCAGTTAACTGGTCATTTTCAGAGCTTTTTTCTTCATTTTCAGAGCTTTTTTTTAATATCTCCAGAACAAACAGTTAAACTAGTAAAGTAAACCAATAGTCTGTATTATATCTTTAAATCCTGCATAGGACAATCACTTTTAACAGTGTCATTCTCAAAAATACACATAGAAAAAAAAACTCAAAATATTTTTTTTTTCAACAAAACAATAATATTTAGAGTTTGCGGATAAAATAAAAAAAAAATAGATTTTTTTTCCTACTTTCTGGAAAATTTTAGTAGGAGGGTTCATAAATCAACTAATAAAAAAAATTCTGGCCTAATGCACATATAAAATTTGAAAGAAATCAGGTGACAAATGACATAGTTACAGTGTTTACAAAAGAAAATGGACAGACGAATGAACGAACAAGCCAAACTCTATAGAGCTCCACCAACATTTGTTAACAGTATCCTATCTGAAGGCTTGAGTAAGTACTTTATAATGATTTCAACTTACCCTGAAGCTTGTTCAAAGAAATTGACATCTATGTCTGCAGGTAAGCCACCAAAGTTGAGGTTGGACTTCTTGACATTTAACAAATAGTCACCTTCATTGGCTTCAATCAACTCCTCCTCAATTCTTCTGTCAATCTCAAGAATTCCTGGAATATCACACATAACATACATACCTAGCAAAATTGTTCAATTTCTGATGTGTGTTTTATAAGTGATTGCCACCTGAGGCACATGTTGTTGGTTTCTCTGATGTTGTGCACTGAGCCGTGCACGCTCCCCTGAAATAAATGTGCTTTTTTCCCTGATCAGCAAAACCCAAAACCCATGGGAGGGTCTTTATATATAATACTATGTCTGGGCTTCAATAGAAGGACCTGTGCTTTATGACATGATTGTCATAATGGAATATTGATAAAGACTGGGATATGGATTTGCAATTGATAAATGAATTGTATGGAGTGGAACATGGATTTAAAATATTTTTTTTTTACTTGGAACACTCCAAGTTTTGCAATGATACTTTTTTATCTGCAGTAAGCAATTGGAAAAGATAGGATGGTTACTTCAAGAATTTTGTTTGTTTTGAATAAGTCCCAGTCAACAATTTTTTCAGTTAAGTTGGGAGGGGCTTTCCTGGGTTGAACCAGTACTAAGCAAGGATAGTTACTTCAAGAAAAGCAGATCCCAACTAAACTCATGTACCTACTTCAAGCACAGTAGGCCCTTCATCTACCACTTGCCAAGATGATAGACTGCGGCACCAAGTGTGTGATGGTTCACCTGTGTCAACCCAATAATCCCAATTCTGTACATTTTGGGCTTAAAAGCAAATAAAATTGCTAAAACATAGAAATAAATACATATAGAATAATAAAATAAATTAAAATAAAATTAGCTAGCAACAAAATATAATAAAAAAATCTTCTAATAAACATACTGTATCTAAAAATCAAAAGATAACATTGAATACATTTACTGTGCATTTCATGCTTAAGGAAAATGAAACTTCAGCATCAGTGTGACAAATTTAAAGTTCTTTGCAATATATCTATGCCCATAATATGCTGCATTAAATGGAGTCAGGACTCTACCCTTTCTTGCTTTCGAAAATTCCAGCCATATGCTACTAATAACATTATTTTAGGAAAGCAAACCAATACAACGTAGTGTCTATTCAGACAATTCTAGGAAAAGTTTCAAAGTCATCAGAAGAGGAACACTACACTTGCATACTAACAGAGTTTTCCAGCTTAGGTGATTCAGTACCACCTGATAACTAAAAGCTGAAGATTTTTCTTCCTTCAGTTTGGAAATAATTAGACATAAAAAATATCTTTTCTTTTGTTATTTCCACTGACCCATTTCCAAAGCTCCACATTAAGAGTGGTAGCAACAACTAAAATCTCATAATTATCTCCCTTGAAGGTGTTGTCCATTTTCCTTAAATGCACAGTTACCATATCCACCCTAAATATTTGGACATACAGGATTGGGCAAACAGTGTACACGTGATCAGACTGCTTAAGAAGCAGTCTGATCTGGGTTTACACTGTTTGCCACTCTATAACCACATTTTATGCGGGTAGTGAAATGATTTTTTTTCTTCAAATCTCAATAAGTCTGGTAGGAAGTCTGACTAGTTAGAGTGAACATGGTACAACAAAATGAGCCGCAACATGAGATTTCCAACAATGTGGTATGTGCCACCAGCAAAGCCTCAGATCAGACTGTGCATATGCGCAGTCTGATCGGAGCCTTTGCTAGTCCCTTGAATATTATCTGAGAATATTATATGAGTGTAAAATTACTGATCAAACATCATTTGGAGTTTCTAAGCTTAAAAGGAGGCTGCACAGGCTCGTCTCAGTCTACATTTGTCAAAATGACACATTGTTGGAAATCACATGCCGTGGCTCAAATGAAGAAAGTTACAACAAAATGAAGAAAAATACCAAATGTATAATGAAGGATGTACACCAATGTAGAAGAAGTATAACTAAAGAAACAGATTCACATGCAAATGATTGGATCATGCTATTGACTACACAGTTGATACCTGTTAAAAATGTATGTGACTTACAATGAAAGACAAAAAACATTTCTAGGGTGTGGTAGGACAAAGGTGCAGGAGTTCAGAAATCGTTATTTCCCAAATCTTTTAAAATATTGATTAAATGAATTTAACCAATGTCTGCAATATAGAAGAAACCTCCATGTTGAAGACTTTAACCCAAGACAGAATGACATTCACATAAACAAGAAATACCAGCCATGATGATGAAATAGACCAGAATCAATATGAATATAATGCAAACCATTTCTAATGGATCCATAGGAATGGACTGTGTTTTAAGGCATCTCATGTTTTACAAGGACAATTTTACATAAGAATAATAGAAAAATGACCATTTTATGGTCATTTTCTTATAATTCCTTTGCTAAATATGGTCATTTTTCTAGAATTCCTTTGCAAAATATGGTCATTTTCTATAATTTCTTTGCAAAATTTCATGGTAAAAAATATTTAGAGCAGCAACATGATCATGTTATATCTAAATCTGTGTTATAACGATGTGTGTTATAAAGGGACTGTACAAGAGCTGTACATGTTGATATAACTCACACTGTTACTTTTATTATACTTTCTTTCTAAAATACTGGCCCCTTAATGTGACTGTCTTACAATTTTAAAACCAGTTTAGAACCACAACATCAACAAGGCTTTGCGAAAGCTCAGCTTTAGTTAAGCACCAATGCTTTTACAAAAACAATTGCCCCACACAAGTTTTTCATCTGCTGAGTCATAACCCAAGATAAGATGGGTATCCTCCAGCTTGCTAGTTTCCTTATTTCTCATCAAAACCATATGTTGTGGGTACGCATTGGAAACATCTCATAGTGACTCTTCTGATGAGTACCACAACAAATGTTTTTACAGAGCAGTATAAAAAAGCACCATAATTGTTTGAAACAAGC
The DNA here is from genome assembly GCA_964019695.1 of Loripinus fragilis. Taxonomy (NCBI): domain Eukaryota; kingdom Metazoa; phylum Mollusca; class Bivalvia; order Lucinida; family Lucinidae; genus Loripinus; species Loripinus fragilis. Next base: position 161,977 of record CAXHUL010000145.1, read on the forward strand.
ATCTTATCTATTTGATAAGGAACAGAAGGTTGCTTGATCTAAAATGTGATCAGAATGAGGCTTCCGACCTTTGCATGCTGGGTAATTATGCAACATTTTTTTGCCTGCTGATTTTTTAAATTCAACATTTTCAGAGTGTCCAACAGTTTGAATCCTGATTAAGGCCGAGGTGAAAACTTACCCAGCATGCAAAAAGTTTATATACTGTCTCTCAGCCAACTCAGAAGAAAGACTAAAGCAAGCAAACAGCCTGCCACCAGATGTATAAAATCCAGTTACCAACATCTGAGAAAGCTCCCCAGCAGTTTTACATGACGAGAAAAGGAAGCCGCAGAACGAGATCTGACAATATTCATGTGCAACTACTACAGGTCACCAACTAAAGGAATCATGCCATAAGAAGCTCTAAACAACAAAAGCAGGGTCTCCAGATAAGAATGTGTAATTGAAAATCGATTTCTCAATTCTCAACCAAAACATGTGTTTTGGGTGCTCATAAGAACCATCTAGTTTATGTTGTGGGTACTTAAAAGAACCATCTCAATGAAACATTGCTGACTGTAAAGGTCTTCTCTTTAGTCTTATCATTATCTCTACTTGCCAGTAGCCACTGCACAAGTCTAATTTTGAGAAATACTTTACACTGAGTCTCATCGATAGGAGGTAGCTTACAATCAGATGGTTATTTTGAGCACCCAAACACGTGTTTAAATTGATGGGTAAGAAAATATTTACAATTTAACACTAAAAACCTTCCTTAACTGGACCCGTAGAAAGCTGCTTCATAAAGGCTCTAGCTAACAAAAACTCACCAAAATTTCGGTTTCTAGCAATAGCCACAGACACCCACTTGTTTGTATTGTGTTTAAATTCTGTTTGCAGGCGACCGTAACTCCCTTTGCCGAGATAGTACTGAAACACTACATGACCTTTCTCAAGCGACAGGGAAATGTACTCCCCCTGAAATTTAAGACAATAAAACTCACCATAATAGCCATTTCTAAGGAGAGTCACAGACACCCACTTGTTTCGGTTGTATTTGAAAGCCGTCTGTATGCGACCAAATGATCCCTCACCAAGATAGTATTGAAACACGACATGACCATTCTCAAGAGACAAGGACATGTACTCCCCCTGGAAAATATGTAACAACTTTCACGCCTGAACACAACTTGCTGTTTTCCATGGAAAATAGATGGCAAACTTCTTCCTGGAACTGAAACTGAAATCCTATTGTTTTTTTGTTTTGATTATTTACATCCGAGTCAACAAATTTTTCAGTCATGTCCGGACAGGTCTTCCTGGATTTAACCAGTACCAAGCTGAGGATATAGCATTTTGCTCAAGGACACAATACAGTGCTTCTGGTGAGGCTTGAACCCGCAACCCCTCGATCTCGAGTCAAGCACTCTACCACAGAGCTCTTAAATCCTGTTTTGGAAAATATATACTGACTTTGAGAAGCAAATTTTGATGACGACTTTATAATTCAATATAAATTATCTTATTAAAAAAAGCCCAATAAATTTCTTCAATTTCAAATAGTTCTAAATTAATAAAAACTCAAAACATCTCTTTGTACATTAAGTTCAGTTAAATCATTATAATCGTTATTTGATAGTAATTTATCTAGAAAAATAAAGCCAGAACACAGCATTTACCATAAATCTATTATCAAAGCTTCGAGAAGTGAGTGCATAACAAGAAAATAATTTTTTAATTCCTTTAACAACACAAGTTATCAGAATTTTCATATTCATGAAAACTTATCTTGGAAAGATATTCTTTGAAATTACATACATTATCACAAGCCAACAGCAACTTCATCTAACTCAAACTACTCTGGTTCTAATATAGTAAACAAGAGCCTATTGTGTTTTGCTTGAGGCTTAAGTTAAATAAAGGCCTAAAAAAATTTTGTCTAAAAAGCAAACAACTTTCCGAGTTTGAATCTTTTCGTTTGATATTTAACTAACTATGACGCGATCAGATTTTTTTAATTGAAAAGTCAGTATTTGTTTCAATTGGAAAAGAATGACACTGTTAAGTTAATTTTTATCTTGTTCTTCTGAAAAGAAAATCTCTCGGTGATTACAGGGATAAGCTACAAAGCGGGTAAAGCAAGAAAACACTATCTAACTTAGTGCCAGCACAAGAATTATGGCACTTATCACATTTGTAACGAGCAAAGGCTCAGAAGAGCTTGCTCATAAACACCGTCTCATCAGAGCCACATAAAGTTGGACAGTAGATAAAACATCTGACCAAAAGTTGCCTCACTCAGAAGAGGATAGCAGGCATGTTTATAGAAAGATTTTACCAATTATGTGATAAAGACCATTATATGGGCCTCGACGCGAGAAAACCTGTGTTTGAGGTTTTGCAAACAACAACGGCGCAGACCAGGCTGCGCATCTGCTCAGCGCCTTTCTTATTCACTTAATGGTTAGTTTCATATCTGGACTCGCTAAGAGCGAAATTTCAATTTTCCAGCTATAGTCTCTGCAGCTGAGCAGGCAGGTTTGAAACTCATGGTTGGTAACCCCAAAGACAGGTTTCCTCGCGCCGCGGCCATTTTCATGGGCTGACCTTAAATTCTCTTCTGTCCTTTAAATAGAGATTATAATTCTACTCATTCTTTCTATAAAACACGTAACACTAACACATTCCTAAAAGTAACACAAGATTCTGTAAATATTCTATAAATATGGTATTCACATTTAAATATGGAATATCAGTATTCCAAAGTCAAGAGTAATTGTCTGAAAAATTGTATAAGAAACAAGAAATATCTTTAAAAAAGATATTCGGCGGCTCTCAAATACTTACAATTTTAACACAACTAAATGACGAAATCCCCTTATACCCCCTGTCTTTGCATGCTGGAAAAGGATGTTCTATCTAAAACCAGCGAATTCGGAAGTTGTGGTTATGTTTCTGGTCTCTCTTTTGCTTGGTGCTCTTTTCGCTGAGCGATATGCATCTGAATCGTTCCAAATTTTAGGCACTTCGACAGCAAAGGCTAGGGAACAATATTATTAGTCCTAAAGTTTTAAGAAAACAGGAGATTTTGACGATAAATGTATGTACTGAAACAAATTGAAAACCCGGAAAAAACATGCCATATTGTTGTTGTTGTCACATAGGCTAGATTCTGCCCGTCTCGGATCTCAACTTGGAGTAGTTTTAAGTCTTAAATGGTTAACACTTCCACCACTCTATTTACATATTATGAATGTCTCTATTTACAGAAAAATGCTGATATACCAAATCGCTTTTGTGTGGGACTAACTCCTATAACCTTTCTATTTCCTGTGGCACCTCGCCATAGCCCGGGTCGGAGAATAAATGCATGTAGACTCAAAAACTGATCGAAGAGCTCCTAGTAAGCACGTAAAATCGGGCCACTCTCGGCCCGCCAGAAAAAGACCATCCGAAAAGCGTTTTGCTGGCGGGCCCATAGTGGCCCGAGATTTGGTGCTGGCTGTTGCAAGTTAGCCTTATATGATACATGTTCGTCTGACATACATGTAGTTAAAGAAACTAGAGCTTGTGCTTGTCATCTTCCTAAAGGAAATAGCAAAATACGCTGATACATGTACAGCAGCGCAGGTTGATCTGAGTCTAAGTGTAGGATTGTGGGATGCGGGCACATTCAAATTGTAGGAAATTATGTGCCATTATATACATTAAATATCCATCCCCATTATAACCTCTTTTTTTAAGATACATCTTTTTTTTAAAAAAGTTGTATCTTGTTAAGCGCTATTAATATTACAACGTGGGTTTTTGGCTGTCTATTTATACCGCACCATGCTGTCTGATTAAAGAGACTCTGCTGATAGCTACACTGTCCTTATAAGAACATGCATTTGCCTGTCAGAGCAAGCTTTGCACGCATTTACTCGCCTGAACCCCGAGGTTACTCTCTAATTCGCGATGAATTTTACGCCCTAGTAATGTAACGCATTAAATACAATTGTTATATTTGTTTTAGAAATAGACTAGACATATTGTCGATATTTTTATGAAACGGACTATAATCGTGTAACGCATATGATATGGGAAACCATTATGGCTGGAATAAAAAAAACACACAAAGATTTGCTTTATATAATGCTGTTTAAGTCCTTTAAGATTTAGTGAGTTATTTTATATTGCACTTATTTACTATGTGCAATTAAGCAAGGCATGCAAAGAATGGTAATAAAGCAAATTAGAAATGCTGTACAGCGGGAGTTGACCTATATTCCAGATCAATGTTCATTGTTAGGACTAGTGCACAGACTGGTTCTCGGCCATTTACATGGAAATTTTCAAGTTAAATTGCATCTGTAATAAGATCGTGTGGTCAGTCTGAGTATTAACCAATAAGGGCATTGTTTTCTAGCTGGTGTGATGAATATTTCAATTTAAGAATACTTCTGATTGGCGAAAATTTACATAAAATTTAGGTTCAAAGCGATAATAGAGCGTCGGCGAAGCCGCCGCAAAAAATGTCAGATACCAATCTTATTTTGGCATATTTATTGTTAAAAATTAGAAAGTCAATGTATCTAAAATATGAATCATTATAAGATAGAGCAGTCCCTGATGGAAATACTATGTGTAGATATCTAAATCAAAATTTATAATCATCATTAAATAGAGCAGTCCCTGATGGAAATACTATGTGTAGATATCTAAATCAAAATTTATAATCATTATTAAATAGAGTAGTCCCTGATGGAAATACTATGTGTAGATATCTAAATCAAAATTTATAATCATTATTAAAAAGAGCAGTCACTGAAAGAAATACTATTTGTAGATATCTAAATCAAAATTTATAATCATTATTAAATAGAGCAGTCACTGAAAGAAATACTATTTGTAGATATCTAAATCAAAATTTATAATCATTATTAAATAGAGCAGTCCCTGATGGAAATACTATGTGTAGATATCTAAATCAAAATTTATAATCATTATTAAATAGAGCAGTCCCTGATGGAAATACTATGTGTAGATATCTAAATCAAAATTTATAATCATTATTAAAAAGAGCAGTCACTGAAAGAAATACTATTTGTAGATATCTAAATGCAAACTTATAAGACGGTTCATAATTAAGTTATTTTTCATGCTAAGATCAGATAGTCAGTCTGTCATTTAGCTGTATATAAACAGCACATTGAAACATGAGAGCTAATGCTGGCAAATTATTGGGTGTCCAGCGATAGCTGAATTTGGGCTTAGACTTTAAGGTGTAGATATCTAAATCAAAATTTACAATCAATATTCAATAGAGAGGTCACTGATAGATCAGATAGAAATACCATTTGTAGATATCTAAATCAAATTTACAATCAATATTGAATAGGTCACTGATTTTTAAATACTATTAGTAGATATCTAAATCAAAATTTATGCAGATACTTGTCATAGGATCTATACCAACTACCTATACCAGCTATAAATACAGAGATGTTTAACTGGCCCCAAGGTTGTAAAACTTTTTCATGCCAATCTCAACTGAGCATGAAATTTCAACTGCTCATATAGCTAAAATGGTGATTATTAAAGATATTTCTTGCATAAAAACTCTCAGATGTTGTATTCATCCTGCTAATAAATGTTAAAATGCCAACAATTGTTTGTTGGCATTTTAACATTTACAAGCAGAATAAATTCCATGCCAGCTGAGTTGAGTACATGAAAAAAGTTTTATAACCCCAAGGCCTAATGGACAAAGCATATGAAGCTCTCAAATAAATTATGCCAAGCAAAATGTGTCTTAATGAATGCGTAAACAGAAATTACAAAAATCATCATTAAAGCCCCAAGATTAAATGTATCTGAAAATGTCGTCTGCTGAAGTCGTCTGCTGCAAAAAAATTGTCTAACATTACTGACGACTTAAGCATAGATGCAAACAGTGTGGACCCAGAACAGACTGCTCCTACAGGAGCAGTCTGATCTGGGTCCACACTGTTTGCCATAGAGGATACTTAAACATTTCAGCAGACAAGAAAAGCAGACGACTTTGGTTGCGATTGGCGCATTAAGGGTTAAACTTTCTTTTCACTGGGAATCTTTTTTTCATCATTACTCTATGTGTGTGAACAGTGAGACTGTGCAAATGCAAAGGCTTATCTGAGGCTTCACTGTTTGCCTATGCTATATGTGTAGTCTACCACAACAAAGTATTGCGTGCTTTGCAAAATGTCTTTTCAATTACATGTATGATCACGTTTTGCTTGGCAACGCTCAAATTCACTATTAACCTAAAAGCTGCTCGGAGTCTGTATATTAATGGCCATATATAAGGATGGGGGTATGTTAGGATGTTATAAGGCATAAACTATATGATACATTTCCCTGGCAGCATTGCTTCTCTTGTTTTTGCTTTTTTGTCTTTGATGTAATTTTTGTTTTGTCTTTTCACAAATACTTGAAGTTTAGTCATTATATATCACTTCTATAGCCTCAAAACTAAAATTTCACAATGTTGTTTGATACCATTCTAGTGTTCTTTCATCTCAAAGCATTTTACATGGTTTTAAGACCAAACTCCAGATGATTGCAGGCCCCCAGATACGAATGCCTAACTGAAAATTATTTTTCTTATTTCTCAATAAAACATATGTTGTGGGCACTCAAAAGAACCGTCTCATTGAGACGGTTCTTTTGAGCACCCAAAACACATGTTTAAACTGATGGATATGAAAATAATCACAATTTTACGCTCAAAGTTTTTACTTAACTAGTCATATGGAATGCGGTACGTACATCTTTGTCCACTGTAACATTTTCTTTTTTTTCTTGAGATGAAAGAACTCTTAATTAAAGGTAAAAAAATATCATAATTGAAAAAAATTGTGTTCTTAGCAAATCAATCAAACGGATTGTGGTACGTACATCTTTGCCTACTGTAACCATTGCTTTTTTTCTTGAGAAGTAAGAGTTCATACTTAAAGGTAAACATCAAAACTGAATTTTTTTGTGTTCATAGCAAATCGGGCATGACAATCAAGTTCCTGTCATTGTTAGTCATTGTTACTGAAAGATATTAAATGGTAAGCCAAGGCCATGTATCATTTAGTTTACCTCTCATACATGTGATATAAGAAACTTTTCTTAACAAAATTATTCGTTTGCTATAAAATATGTCCCTAGCACTAGTGTTTTTTAACTGAGCATTGCAAAAATTTGGAGTAATTTCTCTCCTTGTAACTTTAACTGCCTGTAGTTGTCTGATGGTGATCTTAACAAATAGTTTGAATCTGTTAAAATGCTGGGACTTATCTAGATCCAAACTTTTAGACATTTTACTGGTATTCCCGAAAGAATTTTTTGAAAAATTAATTTTGAAAAAATCAACAGACAACCAAAAACCAGCAAAAAATCTCTATTCTGTCAATTCTGAGAGCAGAAGTTGTGAGTAGATCAATTTATAAAAAAAATCTCAAACATTTCAGACTAAGCAGTTGTCTCCCTTGATTGAGAAAATGTTGTCTGCTTACATTACATCTGCAGCAGATATTCAAATATACTCAAGAACTTTTAAACATAGAAGCAAACACCATGAACCCTGATCAGACTGCTCCGAAGGGAGCAGTCTGATCTGTGTTCATATTGTTTGCAATATAGAGTACCAAAGTACATTTAGCAGATGAGAGAGCAGACAGTATTCAGTGTCAAAACCATATCACATGTATGAGAGTGTCCTGCAATACTTACAGTTGACTGGTTTCCAACAAACATTAAGGTAGCATTCTCCCAGTACGTGCTGAAGTCAAGGGCGAAGCTGTTGTAGATAGGATTTAGGAATCTCACATCATCTATCACTGCGTATCCTGAGCCATCAAATGTATATACATTACCCGTAGGAGTTAGAGAGGGGCTGAAAACAGGAAAAAGGCTGTAGCTTAAAAAACTTGATTACAAAAATATTGCATTCAAGACAAAGGATCATTGACACTTTCTATGGGTAAATGCCTATGGTTTTCAGTAAAAATAAAAGTTTGTCAATTGTCCCTTTCTTCACCCTGAAGCTACCCTGACCTGAGTACTTTATGGCTGTGAAATCCGTTTTCGATATTAAATGCCTCAAAGATCCAAAATTTTTGGTAGAACAATCAGTTTTACATTAAAATATATAGAAATCCAAAAACATTTTTTAAAATATCATTCCCCCCGTGTGCCAGCAAAAGCTTTTGCATGTATATGTGTTACCATATTTTACACATTGTATGGAAGTGGCTTGCTGGCACAAGGGGGGGAAAGATGTCCAGCAGCCCAAAAACCCAGGGCCTAAGCCCATAAAATGCCTTTACTAACGAATAAGAAATTAATGACAGTAATGAAGTTCTCTGGAACCAACCTCCTAAATTGCTTTGTATTCTGTGCCAGTTTAATATAAAGTACTTTAAGATTAATAGTAGAATTAGCAAGGTTTTATGCATTTTTTCATAAGAAAAAATCTCACTGTTATTAAATGACACATTCTTTTGCAAACGTTCTGTACTTATCTATTTGCATGCTAGATTGTTCATGTTTTTATTTTCGTCTGCTGACTTTCTTCAAAATTAAGTTTTTAAAAATAAAACACCTAGGACCACCATCAGAGTGTCAAACAGTTTGGATCCAGATCAAGACCGACATTCTGTTGGTCTTCATCTGGGTTCAAACTGTTTGCAAAGGCTATTGGCAGACGAAACAATTATCCACTGGCATGAAAAGAGTTATAGCAGGTAAATACTTTAGTGTTCAATATATTGTCTCATATAGGGATGTACATGTATATGTATACCATAAATATTCGGACACTTTAAAAACATTTAACATGCCATGCCCTTTAAACAAAGCAAAAGTAATATTCAAAGGATCTAGTTAGAATCAGTTTTACTTTCCAATGCTAAATGGGACACTTTCATTCCTTCAAAAATATTTATTTCTTTTGTTAAGCTTTCAGCTTTGTATTATTTACGGTATGTGTAGTCAAAAATGTACAGGTAAATTCTAAATTATCTCCCCAAAATCATTTTATTACAAAACATATTTTGTTTTTAAAACAATTTCATCAATTATCGTGATTCGTTAATACTCTGCATATGATATGTTCAATAGATATCACCATGCCTACAAAATAAATCAAGAAAATGTGCAGAAATCACTTTTTAAAGCACTTTTTATTTTCATGAAATTTCAGACCCCCTCCCCTTTCTACCCGCCATAACTCTCGAGTGCGTAGGAATTTTGAAAATATTTTGCTAGCTAGCTCTTGCCACTATTTTCACCTATTGCACTGATACTACATGCACCACACTAGAAGCTCAAAAGCAGCGTTCTGTGAATCAGAAAAAATAGGCGTATAAGGCCTAAACCGTCAATGATCCTTTATGAAGCAAGCAATACAATATGGGCCTCGACACAAGAAAGCCTGTCTTCAAGGGTTTGTGAACAACAAAGGCCCAGACCAGCCTGCGCATCCACGCAGTCTGATCAGCGCCTTTGTTATTCGCTTATTGGAAAGTATCACATCTAGACTTGCTACAAGCGAATTTTCACATTTCTAGCTAGTCTCTGGTGTGGTGGAGACTGATTTTAGTCTAGCTTTGTTGGAAACCCTGATGACATGTTTTGTCGCATTGTGGCCCATATAAGCTCATGTATTATGCAGGTCAACTGACTGAAAATAGAATACTGGTAAGAAATGTGAATATTTTGTATATACTGTTAAAAGCTACAAAGCCTACTCTAGGTGTCAAATAGTATAGTTTAGATTGCATGATGTTCCAATCTTCATACCCATATATTTGATATACAAAACCACTTGTTCAGAAAAAAATCAGGCCCTGGTACTACTCTTCATGGTCAGAAGATTGAAATTACAGTAAAACCTGTCTTAAGCGGCCACTTAAAAAAGACAAAACAAAGGTCTTAATGGAAAATGGTAGCTTAATGAAGGTAAAAAGTATTGCAGAATGCTCCCCTTGGAGCATTTTGCAATACTTTTGACCTGCATTAAGCGATAATCGGTCTAGAAAACCAATTTTTGGTCTTCTGTTTCAGTGGCCGCTTAAGACAGATTTTACTGCAATGTGTTGGCATTATTATATTCTACTTTATAAGAGCTTCTATTGGATATGCTATTTGATCTATTTCTGAGATACTTTAACTTGTGCATTGGAATGGGATCCCCATGTTCATAATGTTCATTTGGGGAGGTATATCATTGGTTTTACGGTCACAAATAACATATTAGAGATCCACTGATGGGTTGTTATAAAACTGATTTGCACCAGCAAAACCAACATTATACAAGTACCTCTTTAAACTACATTTTGATTATGGTTATTTCTTAACTGTTGAGTTACTTACACTTCTAAGCAAGCCATACATGAAGGCTGAGCACTCTTCTCAAAGTTGTAGAGACCAAGTGGTTGATCGTCAATATACATGCCTCCCATACATCCTGTGAAGTTCAGTCTCGTAATTGTTGCTGGTATCTTTAGGAAGAAATAGTCAGCCATTTTAACAGTGCAGTTATCAAACATAGCAAAAGAGACTTGGTAAAAATGAAGTCCACAAAAACTTGATTTTGAATCTACAGCACAGCACAGCCAGACAAAAAGTTAATATAATACACAGAAAAAAACTCTAAAAGGACAACAACTTTTGATTACTATGTAATAGAAAAGCAAACTACGATGGTTGTTTAAGACAGTTTTTTTTGTTTAGTTAATGTACAGTAAAACCTGTCTAAAACGGCCAATCTCAAAGTACCCCAAAACTGTTTTTCAATACCAATCATTGCTTAATGTAGGTCAAAAGTATTGCAGAATGCTCCAAGTGGAGCATTCTGCAATACTTTCGACCTTCATTAAGCTACCATTTGTCATTAAGATCTTTGTTTTGTCTATTTTTGAGTGGTCGCTTAAGACAGGTTATACTGTACATTCATGTATATGCCATGTTTTGAAAAAAAATAATACAGTGCCATTTACTACAACTTTTCCAAATCAATAATAAATACAGGAGCATGAACGTTAGATCCTATGTCATATCTATCGTCATCTATACAGTACACAATGCCACAATTCCATCCCACTTACTTTGAAACTGCTGATTTTGCATGAAAATGTTAAGATTTTGCCATATAAACATATTTTATGGCTGTCATTATATGATTTTACTAAATATGTAAACCAATAGTGACATATCCATTTTTTTCGTTATATAACTCCCAGTTATATCACTCTCATGCCATGAATTATATTCTGAACCACACTTCTAACGTAAAATCAAACTGAACCTTGAATGGTACATATGTATTGGTTCATCTATTGTAATGCAATTTTATGAAAAATTAAAACACTTATTTATGAAAATGAAAGTAGAACTTCATCAGTCAATAGCTCCCTTTAAATCATAACCTGATTGGGTGAAAGTCTGACATAACCTCTAAACGGTACAATGATAACGGCAAGACCTCGTATATTAGTTAAAGTTAAATACCTGAAACATTTTGCGTTGGAAGTGTGAGTCAGTATAGCTTCAGACATCATAGAAAAATATAGTCTGCACATTTATAAGAGTTAAGAAACCTCACCTCATATTCTGCCGGCACTCCAGAGACATAGAATTCTGTAGAATTTCCTAGTGTCATCACAGAGAAGCCAACAGCGGATATTTTCGTCTTTGGAGAGGCAGGCTCCTCGGCTAGACTGTGAACTGTCAGCCGCCCAAGACGGCCAATCCTGAAGGAAGATAAGAGTGCAAAGATCAGGAATTTGATACAATCAAGTACCACACCTGACCCAGGATACCAATTGGAAAGTGTCAAACTTACAATGAGACACCACAAACTAGACCAAGAGGCCAAGAAGCCACCATTCAGACTAAACTATTTTTGTGGATAGTGACTCTGTTGTTTTATTCATTGTTTGTTGCTACTCCCACTGTATGTAGGGTTTTTGTGTTGGGTCATTGTTTTGTGGTGAAGTTCTTTGTGTCCTTTCTAGTTTCAGGGTTCCCACAGAAATTAAAAAACACAATTCCATGATTTTTCCATGATTTTTAATGATCAACAATGTAATTTCTATGACTATTTAATGCACAATCTGCAACCTCCCCTGTTAGCATCATCTTCACAACGCTGAGCATAAATGCAGAATGCAGCAACAACAGCATGCTTGTAGACTATGCATGCACTTTGAAATAATTAAAACTTGAAACTACCAGTAGCCAGAAAACTAGCTATTGGACACACAAGTGTCCGACAGCTAGTATTCTGGCTACTGGTGGCTCCGTCAAATTATTTCACAAAATTCCATGTTTTTTCCAGTTTTTTTTCAAATTCCACGATTTTTCCATGCATGGAACTTTTTTTAATGATTTTCCAGGTTTTCCATGATTTCCAGAGCTTGTGGAAACCCTGTAGTTTAGCAATCATCTTGCCGTGGAAGAGAGAGCTGGCTGCTTTACTTTAATTGTGCTGCGGCTGTCTGTGTTTTGTGTGTCTTCCTCACTGTGCCATGGGTTGGACTGCAGTCTATGATTGTGCCATTTCCTTGTCATACTCACTTACTTTAAGACATATTTACTTAACTTCCTTTTAAAATTGCTTTTTATCTTTCAATACAGCACCTAAAATGCAGCAAATTCGGAAATTTTTGGGAGGGTTTTATTTTCGTGAACTTTCGCATATGCCAAGTTTCGTGAAAACAAAATCCTCGCAAAATGCCGAAATCACTCTGTCATTTACTGATATATGTAAATCATGCCATAGTCACGATTTTTTTGCGTCACAAATATGTCTTTTAACGCTATTCACGAAAATAAAATTATCGCAAAAATTTCAGGATTTACAGTAAGAGCCTGGTGAACATACCTTTCAGCAATCACTTTGTACCATCGCTCAGTCTCTGAGATGAGACTTGTCTCAGCTTTGATTTCTGCATCATGTTCTACACTGGCCATACCGCCACCATTATTCCAGCTGAATCTCACCTTACCTTGACGTAACTCCACTGCCAGGAACTCCTATGAAACAGGAATAAAAGTTACAGTAAATGTTTTAAAATTTCAACCACTTTTCTCTTCCTGTTCTCAAATGAAATGTTAGTTTTCATGGCTGGAATTTGCAAAATGGTTGTCAGAAGCAGTCTAATATGGGTCTGCACTGTTTTTTCTAGGCTTTTTCTAGCAGACAGCTAGTGTTCAAAACTTAAGAACATTTACAGGACTATTTCAACCCTTATCCTGCTGATTAAAAGATAAATGCAATATCCTATAGGTCCAGTTAAGCAAAAAATTGCCTAAAATTGCAATTATTTTCTTATCCATCTTATCCATGTGTTTTGAATGCTCAAAAGAACTGTCTCATTGAGACGGTTCTTTTGAGTGCCCGCAACATATGTTTTTGTTGAAGAATAAGAAAAATAAATTAAGGGTCATTTTCCTATAATTCTTTTCTTAAAATTCCCTGCTAAAAAAATTTGGGCGCCACAACATGACCATGTTATTTTTGTTTGTTTATTTGATATCATTCTTTACGTCCAAGTCAACATTTTTTCAGTCATGTCAGGACAGGTTTTTCTGGGTTGAACCCGTACTAAGCATAGGATAAAGTATGACCATGTTATATCTGTTTTAAAAGGTGTGATATAAAGGGAGTGCACTGTATAAACCTGAACAAATTACTGATACAAGAAAAATTAGTACACTACTGTCGTGCCAACCAAGAATGATAGTGACATAATATTTTGTTTACACCTGTTAAGTTAAACATTAACTTGAATACTCCTCTTGGGCTAATATGAATCGATAGAGCACTTGTGTATTAATCCTATCCTGTGGATAGGATTAATACACAAGTGATCTATCGATTATAAGTCCCTGATAACTTTGTAAACAAAACATGACATCACCGTCACTCTTGGCTGGTAGGACACTACCTTATCTTTATCTCCCTCTGGTATTTCATTGTTTTGTATGAGCAGGAACAGCATGTCTCTATTGGGTTCATTCGTCTTGAAGGAAAAGCTGATTGTATTGATGGTTCCCGGCTGAGTCTTGGATGGAAACTTCCTGATACATTGACCATCCGACTTCAGTGATGTTTTCACCTATTAAAAATATGACAAATGTTACAAAAATGTAGTGGGAGAAGAGGGAAAGAAATCAGGCCCCGAGGTTATAAAACATTTTTCCATGCTCAACTCAGCTGAGCACGAAATTTATCCTGCTCATACAATTGTTGGCATTTTAACATTTATAAGCATGATAAATACAAACACTGAGAGACTTTAAGCAAGAAACTTCTTTATTTGTCGGTATTTTAGTTTTACGAGCAGTTGAAATTTCGTGCTCAGTTGAGTTGAGCATGAATAAAGTTTTATAACCTCAGGGCCAGACTTTGTGTTTCTGCTCCAAATTTTATGCTTGGTGTTATAACACCTGCAGACATTATGTCATATGATAAAATGCCATGAAACTATATTAGCCAAAAATACTGGCAAGACAAAACATGAGCCCAAATGAAACTAGAATTGTTTTTCTACAAAAAAAACAGATGTCTCCACCCTTTGGTTTCAGAAAGATCCAAATGTCACTAAATGTTTCAAAAAGAGTCAGACTATTTGCGTTCACATGATACCCAGAGTTTATATGCTTGGTAGAAGTTGAACCAAAAAATGACTAAGTTCTGTGTGCAAAAAATGTGGCAAAAATTAATCTGAGGATTACAGCCAAACCTCATGCCCATCTTCAGATTTGACAAAAACATATGCAAAGTTTCAAAAAGATCCGGGTATAATTGTAGGAGTTGCTTTGGTAGAAATTGAGCCAAATAATGACTAAGTTCAAACTGCGAAAATAGTTGAAAAAAAAATAATTGGGGTACAAATTTATGCCCAGCATGTCATAAATTTGTTGTGGCGGAAATAAGCGGCCATTGATTGGGCGCCGTTATGATCGATTTAGTTTTGCTGCATTATTAATCTAAACCTTGAACCTGGTCTGGCTTCGGCCAGAAACAGGGTTTTGGGTTATTTTCTTAATGAGCTGCGAATGGCCTCCATGTCTGGCATCAGCAGATGTTTAACCTGGCGAGGAGGACTTTCTCAGGTCATCATATTCAAAATTTCTTGATATCCTATGTTTGCCTCATTTATCATGCACGACTTTCGCAAAATTGGGGGAGAGGTTTGCCCAGAGCAGGCAAGGAAGGAGTCTGCAATAAGGCAGTCCTCATGGATTTTGGCTTAGTTTGGATGTTTATGGATATTATATTTTAGATGGATTATTTGGAGGGATTTTGGATTGAATTTGTGGAATTTGGATTGGATTTCATTTGTAGAAGTCAGAAGGGATTTGCATAACCATATATTAATCCTTTATTCGAAAGTCCTGCACCATAGTCTGTTCGATCATCGCTGCGCCCACGATGGTCGTGGATCCAGTTCCGGCATCCAAGTTATTCCACTACAAAACATTTAACACATTTATGTGTTGTTTAGGAAAAAATAAATGGTAAACTGTTCTTCATGCTTTCTTTTATTTTGCTCTAGTCAGTCTCCTTAAATAATCAGAGGATTACAGCTAAACCTTATGCATCTTCAGACCTTGACAAAAACCCCTTCAAAGTTTCAAATAGATACATCTAAAATTGTAGGAGTTGCTTTCTGAAGAGTGAACACATTTTGTGACAGACAGTCAGACAGACTGAAACACAGGGTAAAACAATATGTCTCCCAATGGGGAGACACAACAATCACTAGATTACAGATAAAATATTGGGATATGGAAGACCCATAAAACAACCTCTAGGGTAAAGTCGGGTAAAGTCAGACACAAGTTTGCAAACAGTGAAAATCCAGATGAGACGGCTCCTCATGAGCCGTCTCGTCAGGATTTTCAATGTTTGCTTAGTTAATTTATTTTTGATACCAATAATTGAACTATGAAACAAAAAAAGTGGCTGTCCGAATTTAGCTGTCTGTCCAAATATACCCAACTTTACCCTAGTCCTGTCAACTGTATTTTACCTTGTTAGCCTCCTCTCTGGCTTCTAAAATACTCTGTTTCAGTTTCCTCAACTTGTCCCCAACATCAGTGTTTAGTTTCCGAGACTGCTCATAGCGGAGATCCAGCGAATCTGTCAGGTTTTTGATGGTGTCTAACTTGGTCTTAGCTCCTCCCACTGCCAAGAAACAAAATCATGTGACTTAAGTTTATCCTGCTAAAGAAGTTTGTTTGGGCGCATTGCATTTGCACACTTTTTGCAATTAGCGATGATATCTTTGGCGCACATTTTGCAGTTTCATTTGCGCACTATTTTCACACCCCCAATCAGGGGCAATTAGTGATTAGTGGTCGTGAAACTATGACTTGTAGAGGTAACCACACAGGTGAGATGCGTATTTAGTGATTTTTTTCTTTTCTTTTTTTTACATGAATCATGAAAGGTACTCAAAAACAATGCATTTGAGCTTACACCTGTTTCGTAGTCACGTTTATATTTCTTTTAAACATGTACCATGGATTTTAAATTGTCAGAAACAAATCGAGGGAATAAATGTATCATTTTGATGAACATATGTGAAACTAAGAAGCCTTGACTATCAGAATCCAAGGAAGAAACACTTAACTTCTTAATTAACCAGTACAGTAAATTACAAAACGAAGAAATCTCTAGGCTGGGCTTTATCAAAATGGTTGGCTACAGATTAAGTGCTAAAACTGACATAAACCTGACTAAACTTTTAACTTCTATATGTGTAAGACTTGGATATACGAGGGTCAGTCAAAAATAACTGAGAGTTGGTTAATATCTTTTTACTGGGTCGGAAGTTTTGGTTGAAACTTTATACACATATAGAATGAGCCTTTGAGCTTCATTACATATAGAAGCTGTCGTCTTATCATCTTCAATGCGCTGTTGCTAGGCAACCGAAGACCGTCTCTCAGCGATGTGCGTTCGCGCTGACTACACTTCTGACTACGCAGCCATGAATTTAAAATCATTTCAAATCTAAAACAGTATAATAAAAGCCTTTTAACTCTCCAATTGTATCAAACAATGTGTTAGCAATGTTTTGAAGGAGTGAAATAGATAGTTGATATAATACATGCAATGCTTGTTGCCTAGCAACCAAAATCAATGGAAATTCCAATTTTAACTAAAAGACCAGATTTTGTTGCTATGGCAACCGTTTATTCCTGGGAATACTCAAGATATGCATTCAGGTGTCAAATCCAATTGCTAAATACAATGAAATGGTCATATGATATGATACTCAGTTGATAATATTGCTCTAAAACAAACCGTAACTGGTGGGTGGGGTATATTTTGGGGTGAAATTTTCAGAAAATTTAGTAAATTTCCTCTTATTTATGCTATAAAATTCCAAGGCCTCAATCTCAGTTGTTTCATTTTACAAAATACATTCACATACTGTATTTGCAGCAAATGCACAAGTTGATAGTACTTAAATTTTTTATAGTATTTCCATGGCAACGCTATATTCCAGCTTGAACGCATGACTATATTTCACATTCTTCGGTTGCTAAGCAACAACAATTCATACTTTGCATGGTCTTGTGTATTGCACATTCTGACGCAGGACAGTTCACTGCATGCATGTGCCAAATTTCACTAGTGTACATTAGCCTACGTAAGAGATATGAACCAACTCTCAGTTATTTTTGACTGACCCTCGTAGTGCTTTTAAATGACCAAAATTTTATTTAATTATATTTAATATCCTACTCGTCCTTAAAGGAAAGCGCAATACACCGTAATCGCTAATATAATTTAAAGGACTATATCTTGGAAAGAATTTGTAAGCAAAGAAATTGCTTAAAAAGTATATATTCAATCAACTATCGCTATTTCAAATTTACGACATTCGCGTTGGAATCCGTCTGAGGTAGCCGCCATGTTTTTACACCAATGACGTCACTTACTCACATCGATTTTCTGGTCGGTTTACCATGCGCAAGGAGCTCTTGTGTCTTAACAAAATTAGCTGTCCGTTTGTATTGAAACTTTGATTTAATTAGCGAGAAAAACAGCACAAGCGTGTGATAATGTGTAGTCAAAATAGTTATGGACTAATTGGATATAATTTTGAGAAGCTAATTGGATGAACTGGAATTCAAAGTAAAAGTTACGATATCAGTCTAGCGGCCTTTTATCTATCTATCACAGTGTTAAAGTGTTAAATCAATCACTTTTAAATCCACATCCCTTCATCAAATTTGCTTCGTTTTTACTCGAGGTTTTTATTAATGTCTTTTATATCGAAATATTTAACGCATTCATTCTTCCTATTCAATTGTTTGTTAAATTTTAACAAAGTCAGAACTGTAAGAAATATAAACGCATTTCCTTACACATCTGCAAAAAATGTACACGCCAACCGACCCCACCGCAACATGATTTTTGCTGACATTGCGAGTGTAGATCTACTCCTTTTAAATATTAAACTCACAATGAATAAGCCAATAAAGCATTTACAAATATTCTGGCCCTCAATCACAGAGAAAAAAACATATATGAGAACGGATACTTTTTAAGTTCAAACGGACGGTACCTCGTCTAAAGATCGGCCATCTTTGAGAAGTTTTCTCTGGATATTTAATAGAGCACTCATTAGCACTGGTCCCAGCCTATTCTCGAAGGCTTATCCAACAAGTTAAACATACATTTACTCATCTTAACATTAACACTTTTTATGCAAACGATATTTATTTCAGTTGTACGACGAAAGCTCGTCTAACCATTTTGGCAAAACGGCCAAAATTTGCGAGAATGTGTAGAGATATGATACCCAATCTATGCCACGGACCCTGTGTAATCTAGTACCTGTGTTCACACGTGATTTGAACGAAGCTTTACCGTTAGAATAAGAAATGAATTTCATTATTTGTCCAATCTTGTTAACACAATGTGACCCGCAACTTATTTCACCAGCTGATCTATTTTTGACAAGAAAAAAAATTGGGAAATAAGCGCATGAAAAAGTTACACAAGATGGGTAACTTTTTCATTTCTTTATTACAGAGTTTAATAATTTAAGCTCCAGTTTTTAGGGCTTTCATTCCAGTCGACCTTTATTCAATATATAAACCAATGATACTCACAAAATAATAATAATAAAGTGTACACTCCAATATAATCCGACTCACATAAACAATGCGTCTCACACATTCTCAATACACACAGAATGAGCGTAAATGACGTCACGTCCGGGATCCTGGCTCCCGCGCTCCAGGTAAAGCGCTTACAAAAACGGGAACCAAACCAAAAACTATGGGGGCGCTCTCAAGCAAACAAAAACCGCTGTGTTGGTATATTTAAACGGCGAGATATCATATTCAATCGTCTCCATTTTCCTATTCTCATCAAATTTATGTTGTGTGACACATCTTGAACAAATATAGTTCACGTTTTTTCATTTGTTGCGCTTTCCTTTAAACCTACCTGTAACGACTTTCAACTACCTTAATTACTCATAATTACTCATAATTAAATTTTAATGAGGTGTGATGAAGGTGCACAAATGATATGCAGAATCGTGTGTAAATGAAGGAATCAAAGTGTGCAAAAGATATACTGAAGTGGGCACATGAAAAGCGCCAGTTTGTTTAGCTACCAAATCTACTCTTAATATTCATACAGAAGGGTCCAATTAACCCTATTCCTGCAATTTACAACAATTATCATTTGCTCACCTCTCTGCTTTATACACACTTTGGTAGCCTGTATTGCAAACAGTATGGTCCCAGGTCAGACAGCCTGGTCAGGGTTCATAGTGTTTGCTTCCATGATAAGAAGTAGACTGAAGAGCATTTGAATGTTTAAACAGACATATAAAACAGGTAACATTAATTTTTCAAGACAAAATCTATCAACAGGATTAGGGTTTAGGTAATATAGAAAACAGTGTAGATCCAGATCAGCTGGCTTCTGAAGAATCAATACAGTGTAATAACATTACAGTGAGTATGGTAAATGTCCTAAAATTTTGAACATTAATTGTCTGACAAAAAGGCCTAGACAAACAGAACAGACCCAGATCATACTGCTTCTGAAGAAACAGTCTGATCAGGGCCTTCCCTGTTTGCTATTCTGACAAGTTTAGGAAATTCCAGCCCTGAAAACCAACTTTTTATATGACAACGAAAAAAAGTGTTTGAATGGTAAATGTCCTAAAATTTCGAACACTACTTGCCTGCCAAAAAGGCCTAGACAAACAGCACAAACCCAGTTCAGACTGCAGTCTGATCAGGGTCTTCCCTGTTAGCTAGTTTGACAAGTATTTTGAAAATTCTGGCCATGAAAACCATATTTTTCATTTAAGAACAGAACAAAAAAAGTGTTCAAAATTTTAGAACATTTACTGTGAAGTAAACTTACAAGTGACACGAATGTCTTCAAAATCTTGGGAGTGTATTTTCTGTAACTCTGTAATCTTTGGCATCATCTCTTTGTCTACTTTCTCGTTGATCTGATCAGCTCTGTCTGTAATCTGATCACACTCTGCCTCCGTCTTGTCTACAGACTTTCTCACATTAGATATACGGTCAACAAGATCTATATCAAAGAACATAGAAATAAATGTACAACATAAACTTGATATATCAGGGTTCGTACAGGCAAGTATGAGTAAAATTCAAGGACTTTTAAAAGCCTCTCTAACAGTTTTCAAGGACTTAAAGTTAATGAAAAAATCTGATCTAGGTTTTAAAAGTCTACTTCAGAAATGCTAGACTGAGATAATGGAGACATTAGTACTGGAAAATTAGTATAAAATTGCTGTGCCTATATTTGGTGCAGCATATGCTGCACCAAATACAGGCACAACAATTTTATACTGATTTAGGTCTCTATCAACAGTGCTAAGTCATACAGAAAATAGTAGAATTCAAGGACTTTTGAAGGCTTTTGAGTGATTTCCCAGTACTTTTCAAGGCAGATTTAATTTTCAAAGACTTTCCAAGAAAGCCCTCTAAATACAAGTACTTTTCAAGCCTGTGTGAACCCTGCATATCAATCTTTGATAGTTTGAACCACCCACTAATTCAAAATAAATTTGGCATATCGGGAAATAGTGCTTATTTATGAATTATTTTAATAATTTCTTTTTCTAGTGAAATAGTGAAAATATTCACATTTGGGGTCAAATTATGAATGTAGGACAAAACATCCCGGGACAAAACATCCCATGCCATTTTTTGCCACCCCGGACAAAACATCCCGCATCAATTTGCCACCCCGGACAAAACATCCCATGCAGTTTTTGTCACCCCGGACAAAACATCCCATGCCATTTTTGCCGCCCCGGACAAAACATCCCATGCTGTTTCTGCTACCCCGGACAAAACATCCCACACTCTGTTTAAAGCCTGTGAAAATGCATAAAACATCCCATTTAGTTAATTGTCACTATTATTAATATTCTTAATGTACAATACCTATTGAAATGATTGGAGATCAAAGGTAGATAGATAATCAGACTAATTAGACATATGTTTCCCAATTATAATAGTTTGTTTGACCCAAACTGTGAAGTGATTTCTTTTAAGGTGTAATTGGCTTCTTAACACTCAAATTTAGTTGTTTGTCACAATTAGAAGATATAATCTTTTATTACAGTCATGTCCCCTAACATTGTGCGGCCCCTAACATTGCGCACTAGCCCAAGTGACTATGCCACATTTAATCAGATAAAATCTTTTTTTGATATTAAGTATCAGGCTGCTTTAGGAAAGAGAAAAATAGCAAAAGGTTTCCACTTTAAGCTTTCACTGCTGAACAGGGGTGGATTTCGGCAAAAAATTGCAAAAGTTGTTAAAATTTTTCTGACCTAAATTTCAAATGACCCAGACTTCAAATTATTGATTTTGAATCAAGTTTTTGTTGAAGAAAATTGTTGAGAACAACCTGGTGTTACTTTCCCTGGTACATTTTGTAAAAATAATTCATTAAACAGAAGTTATTGAAAATTTTGCAGAAGGTGCGCAATGTTAGGGGACTTTTTTCGCTATCCTAAAACAGTAGGGTTGTGCACTTCAAATCAAAGTTTCTAGAGATCAGGAAAATATTTTTCGTTTTGAATTCTACGTAAATAATATAAAATGATTACTTTATTTGGCTGTGCACACTTTTTCAAATTTGTTTCTTTCTTATTGTATCCAATGGAGATTAAAAGGCTTAGGTGCGCAATGTTAGGGGCCTTCACCGTAAATTTATTTACACTGTGAAACTGCTTTTCAATCAATTTAAGATCTAGATTATATCATTTGGACAGTCTTTCTAGGGCATTCTGTGCTAGTACATGTAATAGAAGATGAAGGTCCCAAATGAGACTTACCCTGAAGGAGCAGCCTGTGTGTGGGATGTTTTGTCCAGGGTGGCAAAAGTGGCATGGGATGTTATGTCCGGGGTGACAAAAACAGCATGGGATGTTATGTCCGGGGTGACAAAAACAGCATGGGATGTTTTGTCCGGGGTGGCAAATCTTTGTGGGATGTTTAGTCCGGGGTGGCAAAAAATGGCATGGGATGTTTTGTCCCGGGATGTTTTGTCCGGCTGACTATCTTCCTTCAATTTTAACTACTGTGCATTCCTTTTATAACACTATGTTTGGGGTCCATAGGAATTGACCCTGTTTTAAGTGGATCTTGTTATAAAGGGAAAATTTCACAAAGGAACTATAGGAAAATGACCATTTTATGGTCATTTTCCTATAATTCCTTTGTAAAATTCCATGGTAAACTAGAAATGTCTCAATGTAATACAGATGTCCCCACCTGGGGCCATTGTATGAGAGGAAAGGTCTTTGTACGGGACGTATGTACGTGAGTGGATGTATGGACCAGGGTGATGCTATATGACCCTTAATGAAAATGGCAGGGGCATAAAAAGTTTGGGAGCCACAATATGACCATTATATATCCAAATCTGTGCTATAATGAGGTGCATTATACAGGGATTAAACTGTACTGATCATTCAAACTAAAAACTCCAGTCCCAAGGACTTTCAATTAACTACATTAGACTGAAAAGCTGACCAAAGTTGTCATTTCATAGGCTGTCGCACCTCGTGAATACATAGGTGAAAGTTTAAATTTCTAAAATCCTGAATTTTAGAAATTCATATCCAAAACATGCAATATGCCTACCAAATATTAACCACTACAAGTTTAAATGGTCAATTGTCTTCAAAAAACCTGATAATAAATCTGACAGAGAATCTGCCCAATTCAGCATTTTCAGGCCGACTTTCTATGGAAAGTCCTGAATTCAGGAATAATCCTGAAAACTTTCACACATGTAAAATCTCATTAAGTCTTGTCCACATTTTACATTAAGTGGACTGGTAAACAGGTAATGACATAAAAAAAAGGTTAATATGTACGGTGAAGGCCCCTAACATTGCGCACTTAAGCCTTTTAACCTCCGTTGGATATAATAAGAAAGAAACAACATTGAAAAAGTGTGCACAGCCAAATAAAGTAATCATTTTATATTTTTTACATAGAGTTCAAAATGAAAAATATTTTCCTGATCTCTAGCAACTTTGATTTGAAGTGTACAACCCCCCTGTTTTAGAATAACATTGCGCCTTTTCTGCAAAATGTTCAACAACTTCCCTTTTATGAATTGCTATTATAAAATATACCAGGGAAAGCAACCCAATGTTGTTCTTCACAATTTACTTCAACAAAAACTTAATTCAAAATAAATAATTTGAAGTCTGAGTCATTTGAAATTTAGGCCTGAAATTTTTTAACAACTTTTGCAAATGTTTGCCGAAATCCTCCCTTGCTCAGCAGTGAAAGCTTAAAGTGAAAACCTTTTGCTGTTTTTCTCATTCCAAAAGCAGCCTGATACTAAATATCAAAAAAAGATTTTATCTGATTAAATGTGGCATAGTCCCTTGGGCTAGTGCGCAATGTTAGGGGCCGCGCAATGTTAGGGGACATGACTGTAATGTACATGTACAACCTACCTGTAGGAAACTGGTCAATTTCATCGAGAATTTCTTGGTTCTTGTCAATTCCTTTCTCCTGTATATCACTCACAGCAACAAGATCTTTGTTTAAACCAGTCAAATCATCATTCAAACCTGCAATACAATAGCCCAGTCTAATACTGTAAAACACTTATATTTGGGGGTAATTTTCATTTGGCCCTATTTGCGATATAAACAAAAATCACCAAAATATGAGACCGCAAAATACATTTTTTAATTCAGTTACACAATCAACAATAAATCGACATACATCCTTAGTATGTTGGTACATGTACAGGGCTTCAGATTTTTACCAAGATTGGTGGGCCGAAGTGACCCATGGAGTAAAAAACGGGTCATTTTCTGAAATGATGGGCCCAAGCATATCTTGACATTTGGGTAGTGTACTTTACCTACACACTGACACAAACACTTGTATGCAAATAAGTATATTGACTGCTGATAAACAGTAAAACCTGTTTTAAGTGGCCACTCAAAAAAGAAGACCAATTATCGCTTGATGCAGGTCAAATGTACTACAGAATGCTCAAAGGGGAGCATTCTGCAATCCTTTCGACCTTCATTAAGCTACCATTTGTTATTATGATCTTTGTTTTGTCTATTTTTGAGTGGCTGCTTAAAGCATTTTTTACAGTATTGACTAACTACATGTACATTCTGTTTTGTGGAGTTCGTAGACTAGCTGTAAGATGAATATTTTATTAAAGTAAGATTTTTTCACACCTAAAAAAGGATGAGTCCACTGGGCCAACTGCCTTGGAAAGTGATTGGCCATATTTTGAAATCATGGGACAATAACTCGGGCCCACCATAAATCTGAAGGCCTGCATGTATCTGTATGGATAAAGCAACTTTTAAATGGCAGAGTCTGTTTCCACGTCAAGAAAATCATGTCTTAAAAGAAGCTGCTTTTTGTTTGTTTGTTTGTTTGATTTGATTCTTTACGTCCCATCAACAATCTTTCAGTTAAACAGGAATAGGTCTTCCTGGGTTGAACCAGTAGTGACGCCGGTGAGGCTCGAACCAACGGCCTCTCGGTCTCGGGTCAAGCACTCTACCACTGAGCCACTGCGCTCCCAAAGCTGCTTTTAAAGAAAAGAATATGCGCCCCATAGAGCATATTCTTTCTCTTAAAGTAGCTCCTATGAGATTAGAAAATAATTTTGAAAGGCATAAATTCAAGATGTTCCTATGCGATTTTTCCCCATCGAGGCTTAACTAGTTAACCCTTAAAGCGCCAAGAAAAAAATGCATCTGAAAAGGTGGTCTGCTGAAGTTGTCTGCTGCAAATAATTGCCTAACATTACCGACAAATGAAGTATAGAAGCAAACAGCGTGGACCCAGAACAGACTGCTCCTATAGGAGCAGTCTGATCTGGGTGCACACTGTTTGCCATAGAGGCTTCTTAAACATTTCAGTAGACGAGAAAAGCAGAAGACTTGTTGCGATTGGCGCTTTAAGGGTTAAGATGCCCTTCATCAAAAAAGTTGACATACCGTTCACACTTTTCTCAGTTTCATCTGTCTCAGCCAATAGATCTTTGCTACGTTTCAGAGAGTCTTCAACATCTTGATACAGTTGGTCAAGGTCAGCCTGGAAACAAAGGTCAAGGTAACCTTGTTAAATTAAACAGGAAGAGTGTTAATGATAAGTATTTTGGTAGTATTTTTGGTAATCTCCGTCCAGGCTGGATAGGAAGTACCATAAACTTACTTATCATCAATTTTTCCCTTTCATAAGCAATTGGTAAACCGTTAACATGAATCATAGTATATTCCCAAATTGTTTAGTTTAAATTTTAAATTTTAAAGATACTAAGTCTGCAACTATGAACATTTTTCGAAAAAAAATCTTTTCTTTAAAAATCATTTGTAAAAGCAGAATTAAGTTAAGTTTTTACAATAAATCTGTTCACTATAGCTGAAAACTGCATGGAAAAGTGAATTGTCTTATAAAAACAGGTGTTTTTTCTCTTGTTGGTAATTATTTGCGTCCCTCCAATAATTATAGACAGTCAAGTTTTAACATAAATGCTGTCGTTTTGATACTGATAATATGTAAAGATTTACAAAATTGGTAAAATGTATACCTGAATTTTAGGGTTTTTTTTACTGTGTTCTTGAAAAATAGAAACATTATTTCAAAAATTAAAAGATCAAAAGTTACAGACTATGCAGCTTTAAGCTTGATACAGCTAATCGCTAAAACATCAATATTTTATTGCCAAATGCTAAAAATAAAAGGACATTAAACACTTATCATTAAAGCCCATACGCATACAAGGACAAATCAAAACTTTATTGCACCAAACTGGATGGTAGATTCTATAAGCCAACAAAGAGTTATTTAACAGTGGTCTGCTAATATTATTTGCAAACTGTTTTGATCCAGATCGGGCCTAACATTTTGTCGGGCCTGATCTGGATCAAAACTGTTTAACACTCTGATGGGATTCCTGAAAGAAATTTTTTAAAAACATTTTTTTTTTTTAAAAATCAGCAGACGACAAAAAAGCATGATAAATTACCCAGCATGCAAAGAGTTAAAATAGATACTTACAATATTTATGGCATTGTTAGCATCCTCTTTAGCTTTTCTAGCAGCTTCTTCAGCCTCGAGAATAGCTGCCGCTATATTGTCATACACTCTGGCAGCCCTTAGTGGGTTCTCCGCATTTGACAATGAACTATTTAATAACCTGTAAATGCAAAAGATAAAATTGTGAAAATGGCACCTAGTTAAATCTTTTATTTTTTCAGTGATAGTCGTATAAGCTCTATATTTATCTCGATCCAGTCAAATGACACACATTTTCATTGGACAAGTCATATGTCGTATTCAAAAAAGCCACTACATGAGATTTTCAACAATGTGGTATGTGTGACCAGCAAAGGCTCAGACCAGCCTGCGCATATGCGCAGTCTGAATAGAGCCTTTGCTAGTCACTTGAATATTATATGACTGTTAAGCTACTGACTGAATAGCATTTGGCGCTTCTAGGTTTAGGAGGGCTGCACAGGCTCGTCTGAGTTTATTCATGTCAAAATGCCACATTAATGGAAATCACATGTTGCGGCTCTAATGATTATTTGCTATTTGCATAAATAGTCTGGCTTTTATCATCTCTTCTGAGGAAAAAAGTCAGGCCTGATCTGGATCAAAACTGTTTGACACTCTGATGGTATTCCTGAAAGAATTTTTCGAAAGTCGATTTCGTAAAAAGTCAGTAGATGACAAAAAAGCGTTAAAAATTAAGCAGCAGACAGAGTTAAAGGTCTTGGTGTTGCTGTGTTTGGGTTTAACCCTTAAAGCGAAAAGAAAAAATGCATCTGAAAATGTTGTCTGCTGAGTCGTCTGCTGTGAATAATTGCCTAATATTACTGACAAATTAACTATAGAAGCAAACAGTGTGGACCCAGAACAGACTGCTCCTATAGGAGCAGTCTGATCTGGGTCCACACTGTTTGTCATAGAGGCTTCTTAAACATTTCAGCAGATGAGAAAAGCAGACAACTTATGTTGCGATTGGTGCTTTAAGGGTTTAACAGGTCTTTCAACAAATCTCAGTCCCATCATGACAGTCAGTTATCCTTATATTATTCCTGGGCAAGCTGCTCTAAAGAGGTTTACAAGTAATAAGTGTATTTATCATATGATGCAACCGTTATTCAGTGGATAACGCCACGCCATAAATAATGTTATGACCAAACATTACATAACACTTTGGTAGGAACAGGTAAAACCATGACGAAGTCCGTGAAAACAATACAAATATTCATTAAAATAAGCAAATTTTGACGGTAATAAAATCACGTTTAAAATGTCATATGATAAATAGAATCATACACTTGTGATCATTTCATATTAAATTTATCAAACTAGGCAAAGGCGCGTTTAATAAATTTCATATGAAATGATCACTCATGTAAGATCCTCTATGTATACTATCACCAGTAATTGGCAACTGCATTTCTTGAATCAGATGTAGGAAAGAATAATTTATATGAAGGTATGTGTTAGGACAGAGGTTCAAACTCACAACCTTCTATTGATGTCCACAAAAGTCAGCTAGCTAACCAGACTGCGCTACTATTGCCCTACTTGAATCATAGGTAAGGAGAGAATGTTTTTTATGAAAGTATGTGGCCAAACCCTGGTTCAAACTTGCAACTCCCTATGGATGTCCATAGTTCTAAGTCAGATTCCTAATCAAACTCATTTCTGACTGTGCTAGCTACGTAGACAAACAAAAAAAGGCTTATAGAAAATAGAAATATTACTGTTCTAATCCTGCAGCATAGTTAGAGAGGTTGTTAGCATGAGCCCAGGCTTTCTCCACCATTATAGCAGTATCATTGATGTTCTCACTCAGACCTCGTTCTTTATCTGTTAGTGGATCAATCGCTGCATCCAGAGTGGAAACTCTTCTCTCAAGATTCTGGTAATGAAAAATAAAACAAGAATGGCATAGATTTCTTCCTAGCTTTAACCTTTTTTCACTCTGGATTTCAGTAATCAGGTACTTTGGCAAACAGCTAACTGCAAAAACCCAGATGAAATGCCACATAAAGTGGCATTTCATCAGGGTCTGCAGTGTTTGCCAAGATAAAAACAATCTTCAGTGACAGAGATATGTCATATTATAGAAGTTTTGACCAACAACCCATTAAAATACAATATAAACAAGTATGTTTTTAGTGCTTATAGCTTAATAAAAAAACAAACTTACATCTATACAATTTCAATATCTGACCTTTCAACCCAACCCCAGAGGTCAAGGGTGTATGTAATTTCAAAATGATACCTTGCATGTAGGTCTACACTTCTTCAACTTTAATTTGATATGCAACATGACCACTTTTAGAAAAAAAATATGACCTTTTGACCCCACCCCAGGGGTTGTTGGTGTGCGTAAATACAGCATATTTGCTTTCATGGTGCTCTGTGCTAAATTCCCTTTAATTTGATATGCGACATGACTACTTTCACAAAAATATATATTTGACCTTTTGACCCCACTGCCTGGGTCAAGGGTGTGTCTGTGGGCAAAATATTTGCTACCATGTTGTTGCAAAAGTTGTCAGCTTTAATTTGATATGCAACATGACAATATTCTGAAAAAGTTTAATTTTGGCCTCCGTCCCACCCCCGAAGTCCACCCCAGGGGCTCGGACCCATGCCTTCAAACTAAAATCCCGTTTGATATGTTTCATATCTATTGCTGCTCTGCCTACATGCAAAATTTCAGCAAAAAATATTGACAATTGCCTTAGTTATTGCGAAATTTAAATATTTGACCTTTGACCCCTTAGGTGGGGTCAAAGGGGGTGGGGTAAAACTTTGACACTGCCATGCTTATCTACAGGCACTGTGTAATCATGGTGTATAGTGAGAGGTGTTAAATATAATAGCTTTGATGTAATGTGAAGATTATCACACACAAAAAGCTAATATACGTTTTTCATTATGATTGCCTATACTAAAACAAGGGCAATAACTCAAGTGTTAAGGGGTCGATTTTGACGAGACTTATAGGATATCGAGAGTCCATGGTACTTATCATTTGTACTAAGAATGAATCAAATCTGACCAATAGGTACTGAGATATAGTTCCGGACAGACAAAAAGTGCGGACAGACGGAAGGACGGAATGGACGACGCCAAAACAATATCCCTCCGACTTCGTCAGGGGATAACAATTCTATACTTATAGAATAATTCATTAGCGGGAAAAGGGTTAAGGTATTGAACACTAAGGCCCTGTAATTAGGTGTTATGGTCCCTTTTAAAGAATTTATCTCATTTATTTTTATTCATATTTTATAAAATTTCAATACTTCTATCTATATTCAGTCAGGCCTCCATTTAAGATTGTTTAATGATTGGCTAGTTTTCTGAGTTCTCAAGCAAAACCTATGCTATGGGTACATAGTTTATTTTCAGCACCCACAAACTGATTGATAAGAAAACATTTACAATTTTACCCTCAAATGTATTATGCATATAAAGGGTTAAATAAATCTTGACTTACCCTAGTGTTTTCAAGTGCAGCCTCCAAGGCAATGTCACCATCCTTGAGCAGCTGAACACTTTCTTCCTTGTTAGAGTCCATCAGCGAATCAATTGAATACAGGGTTAAATAAATCTTGACTTACCCTAGTGTTTTCAAGTGCTGCCTCCAAGGCAATGTCACCATCTTTGAGTAACTGATCACTTTCTTCCTTGTTAGAGTCCATCAGCAAGTCAACTGATCACAGGGTTAAATAAATCTTGACTTACCCTAGTGTTTTCAAGTGCTGCCTCCAAGGCAATGTCACCATCTTTGAGTAACTGATCACTTTCTTCCTTGTTAGAGTACATCAGCAAGTCAGTTGATCACAGGGTTAAATAAATCTTGACTTACCCTAGTGTTTTCCAGCGCAGCCTCAAAGGCAATGTCACCATCTTTAAGTAACTGATCACTATCTTCCTTGTTAAGTTCCATCAGCAAGTCAGTTGATCACAGGGTTAAATAAATCTTGACTTACCCTAGTGTTTTCCAGTGCTGCCTCCAAGGCAATGTCACCATCTTTGAGTAACTGATCACTATCTTCCTTGTAAAAGTCCATCAGCAAGTCAATTGATCACAGGGTTAAATAAATCTTGACTTACCCTAGTGTTTTCAAGTGCAGCCTCCAAGGCAATGTCACCATCTTTAAGTAACTGATCACTGTCTTCCTTGTTAGAGTCCATCAGGAAGTCAATTGATCACAGGGTTAAATAAATCTTGACTTACCCTAGTGTTTTCAAGTGCTGCCTCCAAGGCAATGTCACCATCTTTGAGTAACTGATCACTTTCTTCCTTGTTAGAGTCCATCAGCAAGTCAACTGATCACAGGGTTAAATAAATCTTGACTTACCCTAGTGTTTTCAAGTGCAGCCTCCAAGGCAATATCACCATCTTTGAGTAACTGATCACTATCTTCCTTGTTAGAGTCTATCAGCAAGTCAATTGATCACAGTGTTAAATAAATCTTGACTTACCCTAGTGTTTTCTAGTGCTGCCTCCAAGGCAATGTCACCATCTTTGAGTAACTGATCACTATCTTCCTTGTTAGAGTCCATCAGCAAGTCAATTGAATACAGGGTTAAATAAATCTTGACTTACCCTAGTGTTTTCAAGTGCTGCCTCCAAGGCAATATCACCATCTTTGAGTAACTGATCACTATCTTCCTTGTTAGAGTCCATCAGCAAGTCAATTGAATACAGGGTTAAATAAATCTTGACTTACCCTAGTGTTTTCAAGTGCTGCCTCCAAGGCAATGTCACCATCTTTGAGTAACTGATCACTATCTTCCTTGTTAGAGTCCATCAGCAAGTCAATTGATCACAGGTTTAAATAAATCTTGACTTACCCTAGTGTTTTCAAGTGCAGCCTCCAAGGCAATGTCACCATCTTTGAGTAACTGATCACTATCTTCCTTGTTAGAGTCTATCAGCAAGTCAATTGATCACAGGGTTAAATAAATCTTGACTTACCCTAGTGTTTTCAAGTGCAGCCTCCAAGGCAATGTCACCATCTTTGAGTAACTGATCAATATCTTCCTTGTTAGAGTCCATCAGCAAGTCAACTGATCACAGGGTTAAATAAATCTTGACTTACCCTAGTGTTTTCAAGTGCAGCCTCCAAGGCAATGTCACCATCTTTGAGTAACTGATCACTGTCTTCCTTGTTAGAGTCCATCAGGAAGTCAATTGATCACAGGGTTAAATAAATCTTGACTTACCCTAGTGTTTTCAAGTGCTGCCTCCAAGGCAATGTCACCATCTTTGAGTAACTGATCACTTTCTTCCTTGTTAGAGTCCATCAGCAAGTCAACTGATCACAGGGTTAAATAAATCTTGACTTACCCTAGTGTTTTCAAGTGCAGCCTCCAAGGCAATATCACCATCTTTGAGTAACTGATCACTATCTTCCTTGTTAGAGTCTATCAGCAAGTCAATTGATCACAGTGTTAAATAAATCTTGACTTACCCTAGTGTTTTCTAGTGCTGCCTCCAAGGCAATGTCACCATCTTTGAGTAACTGATCACTATCTTCCTTGTTAGAGTCCATCAGCAAGTCAATTGAATACAGGGTTAAATAAATCTTGACTTACCCTAGTGTTTTCAAGTGCTGCCTCCAAGGCAATATCACCATCTTTGAGTAACTGATCACTATCTTCCTTGTTAGAGTCCATCAGCAAGTCAATTGAATACAGGGTTAAATAAATCTTGACTTACCCTAGTGTTTTCAAGTGCTGCCTCCAAGGCAATGTCACCATTTTTGAGTAACTGATCACTATCTTCCTTGTTAGAGTCCATCAGCAAGTCAATTGATCACAGGTTTAAATAAATCTTGACTTACCCTAGTGTTTTCAAGTGCAGCCTCCAAGGCAATGTCACCATCTTTGAGTAACTGATCACTATCTTCCTTGTTAGAGTCTATCAGCAAGTCAATTGATCACAGGGTTAAATAAATCTTGACTTACCCTAGTGTTTTCAAGTGCAGCCTCCAAGGCAATGTCACCATCTTTGAGTAACTGATCACTATCTTCCTTGTTAGAGTCCATCAGCAAGTCAATTGATCACAGGGTTAAATAAATCTTGACTTACCCTAGTGTTTTCAAGTGCTGCCTCCAAGGCAATATCACCATCTTTGAGTTACTGATCACTATCTTCCTTGTTAGAGTCCATCAGCAAGTCAATTGATCACAGGGTTAAATAAATCTTGACTTACCCTAGTGTTTTCAAGTGCTGCCTCCAAGGCAATGTCACCATCTTTAAGTAACTGATCACTATCTTCCTTGTTAGAGTCCATCAGCAAGTCAATTGATCACAGGGTTAAATAAATCATGACTTACCCTAGTGTTTTCAAGTGCTGCCTCCAAGGCAATATCACCATCTTTAAGTAACTGATCACTATCTTCCTTGTTAGAGTCCATCAGGAAGTCAATTGATCACAGGTTTAAATAAATCTTGACTTACCCTAGTGTTTTCCAGTGCAGCCTCCAAGGCAATATCACCATCTTTGAGTAACTGATCACTATCTTCCTTGTTAGAGTCTATCAGCAAGTCAATTGATCACAGGGTTAAATAAATCTTGACTTACCCTAGTGTTTTCAAGTGATGCCTCCAAGGCAATGTCACCATCTTTGAGTAACTGATCACTATCTTCCTTGTTAGAGTCTATCAGCAAGTCAATTGATCACAGGGTTAAATAAATCTTGACTTACCCTAGTGTTTTCCAGAGCTGCCTCCAAGGCAATGTCACCATCTTTAAGTAACTGATCACTATCTTCCTTGTAAGAGTCCATCAGCAAGTCAATTGAATACAGGGTTAAATAAATCATGACGTACCCTAGTGTTTTCCAGAGCTGCCTCCAACGCAATATCACCATCTTTAAGTAACTGATCACTGTCTTCCTTATTAGAGTCCATCAGCAACTCAATTGATCACAGTGTTAAATAAATCTCGACTTACCCTAGTGTTTTCAAGTGCTGCCTCCAAGGCAATGTCACCATCTTTGAGTAACTGATCACTATCTTCCTTGTAAGAGTCCATCAGGAAGTCAATTGATCACAGGTTTAAATAAATCTTGACTTACCCTAGTGTTTTCCAGTGCTGCCTCCAAGGCAATGTCACCATCTTTGAGTAACTGATCACTATCTTCTTTGTAAGAGTCCATCAGCAAGTCAATTGAATACAGGGTTAAATAAATCTTGACTTACCCTAGTGTTTTCAAGTGCAGCCTCAAAGGCAATGTCACCATCTTTAAGTTACTGATCACTATCTTCCTTAGTAGAGTCCATTAGCAAGTCAATTGATCACAAGGTTAAATAAATCTTGACTTACCCTAGTGTTTTCAAGTGCTGCCTCCAAGGCAATGTCACCATCTTTGAGTAACTGATCACTATCTTCCTTGTTAGAGTCCATCAGCAAGTCAATTGATCACAGGGTTAAATAAATCTTGACTTACCCTAGTGTTTTCAAGTGCTGTCTCCAAGGCAATGTCACCATCTTTGAGTAACTGATCACTATCTTCCTTGTTAGAGTCCATCAGCAAGTCAATTGATCACAGGGTTAAATAAATCTTGACTTACCCTAGTGTTTTCCAGTGCTGCCTCCAACGCAATATCACCATCTTGAAGTAACTGATCACTGTCTTCCTTGTTAAAGTCAATTGAACACAGGGTTAAATAAATCTTGACTTACCCTAGTGTTTTCCAGTGCTGCCTCCAAAGCAATATCACCATCTTTGAGTAACTGATCACTATCTTCCTTGTTAGAGTCTATCAGCAAGTCAATTGATCACAGTGTTAAATAAATCTGGACTTACCCTAGTGTTTTCAAGTGCTGCCTCCAAGGCAATGTCACCATCTTTGAGTAACTGATCACTATCTTCCTTGTTAGAGTCCATCAGCAAGTCAATTGATCACAGGGTTAAATAAATCTTGACTTACCCTAGTGTTTTCCAGTGCTGCCTCCAAAGCAATATCACCATCTTTGAGTAACTGATCACTATCTTCCTTGTTAGAGTCCATCAGCAAGTCAATTGATCACAGGGTCAAATAAATCTCGACTTACCCTAGTGTTTTCAAGTGCTGCCTCCAAGGCAATGTCACCATCTTTAAGTAACTGATCACTATCTTCCTTGTTAGAGTCTATCAGCAAGTCAATTGATCACAGGGTTAAATAAATCTTGACTTACCCTAGTGTTTTCAAGTGCAGCCTCCAAGGCAATATCACCATCTTTAAGTAACTGATCACTATCTTCCTTGTTAGAGTCCATCAGCAAGTCAATTGATCACAGGTTTAAATAAATCTTGACTTACCCTAGTGTTTTCAAGTGCAGCCTCCAAGGCAATGTCACCATCTTTGAGTAACTGATCACTATCTTCCTTGTTAGAGTCCATCAGCAAGTCAATTGAATACAGGGTTAAATAAATCTTGACTTACCCTAGTGTTTTCAAGTGCTGCCTCCAAGGCAATGTCACCATCTTTAAGTAACTGATCACTATCTTCCTTGTTAGAGTCCATCAGCAAGTCAATTGATCACAGGGTTCAATATATCTTGACGTACCCTAGTGTTTTCAAGTGCTGCCTCCAAGGTAATGTCACCATCTTTGAGTAACTGATCACTATCTTCCTTGTTAGAGTCTATCAGCAAGTCAATTGATCACAAGGTTAAATAAATCTTGACTTACCCTAGTGTTTTCAAGTGCTGCCTCCAAGGCAATGTCACCATCTTTGAGTAACTGATCCCTATCTTCCTTGTTAGAGTCCATCAGCAAGTCAATTGAATACAGGGTTAAATAAATCTTGACTTACCCTAGTGTTTTCAAGTGCAGCCTCCAAGGCAATGTCACCATCTTTGAGTAATTGATCACTATCTTCCTTGTTAGAGTCTATCAGCAAGTCAATTGAATACAGGGTTAAATAAATCTTGACTTACCCTAGTGTTTTCAAGTGCTGTCTCCAAGGCAATGTCACCATCTTTGAGTAACTGATCACTTTCTTCCTTGTTAGAGTCCATCAGCAAGTCACTTGATCACAGGGTTATATAAATCTTGACTTACCCTAGTGTTTTCAAGTGCCGCCTCCAAGGCAATGTCAACATTTTTGAGTAACTGATCACTATCTTCCTTGTTGGAGTCAATCAGCAAGTCAATTGATCACAAGGTTAAATAAATCTTGACTTACCCTAGTGTTTTCCAGAGCTGCCTCCAAGGCAATGTCACCATCTTTAAGTAACTGATCACTATCTTCCTAGTTAGAGTCCATCAGCAAGTCAATTGAATACAGGGTTAAATAAATCTTGACGTACCCTAGTGTTTTCCAGAGCTGCCTCCAACGCAATATCACCATCTTTAAGTAACTGATCACTGTCTTCCTTGTTAGAGTCCATCAGCAAGTCAATTGATCACAGTGTGAAATAAATCTCGACTTACCCTAGTGTTTTCAAGTGCTGCCTCCAAGGCAATGTCACCATCTTTGAGTAACTGATCACTATCTTCCTTGTTAGAGTCCATCAGCAAGTCAATTGATCACAGGGTTAAATAAATCTTGACTTACCCTAGTGTTTTCAAGTGCTGCCTCCAAGGCAATGTCACCATCTTTGAGTAACTGATCACTATCTTCCTTGTTAGAGTCCATCAGCAAGTCAATTGATCACAGGGTTAAATAAATCTTGACTTACCCTAGTGTTTTCAAGTGCTGCCTCCAAGGCAATGTCACCATCTTTAAGTAACTGATCACTGTCTTCCTTGTTAGAGTCCATCAGGAAGTCAATTGATCACAGGGTTAAATAAATCTGGACTTACCCTAGTGTTTTCAAGTGCTGCCTCCAAGGCAATGTCACCATCTTTGAGTAACTGATCACTGTCTTCCTTGTAAGAGTCCATCAGCAAGTCAATTGAATACAGGGTAAAATAAATCTTGACTTACCCTAGTGTTTTCAAGTGCTGCCTCCAAGGCAATGTCACCATCTTTGAGTAACTGATCACTGTCTTCCTTGTTAGAGTCCATCAGGAAGTCAATTGATCACAGTGTTAAATAAATCTGGACTTACCCTAGTGTTTTCAAGTGCTGCCTCCAAGGCAATGTCACCATCTTTGAGTAACTGATCACTGTCTTCCTTGTAAGAGTCCATCAGCAAGTCAATTGAATACAGGGTTAAATAAATCTTCACTTACCCTAGTGTTTTCAAGTGCAGCCTCCAAGGCAATGTCACCATCTTTGAGTAACTGATCACTGTCTTCCTTGTAAGAGTCCATCAGCAAGTCAATTGAATACAGGGTTAAATAAATCTTGACTTACCCTAGTGTTTTCAAGTGCTGCCTCCAAGGCAATGTCACCATCTTTGAGTAACTGATCACTGTCTTCCTTGTTAGAGTCCATCAGGAAGTCAATTGATCACAGTGTTAAATAAATCTGGACTTACCCTAGTGTTTTCAAGTGCTGCCTCCAAGGCAATATCACCATCTTTGAGTAACTGATCACTATCTTCCTTGTTAGAGTCCATCAGCAAGTCAATTGATCACAGGGTTAAATAAATCTCGACTTACCCTAGTGTTTTCAAGTGCTGCCTCCAAGGCAATGTCACCATCTTTGAGTAACTGATCACTATCTTCCTTGTTAGAGTCCATCAGCAAGTCAATTGATCACAGGGTTAAATAAATCTTGACTTACCCTAGTGTTTTCAAGTGCTGCCTCCAAGGCAATGTCACCATCTTTGAGTAACTGATCACTATCTTCCTTGTTAGAGTCCATCAGCAAGTCAATTGATCACAGGGTTAAATAAATCTGGACTTACCCTAGTGTTTTCAAGTGCTGCCTCCAAGGCAATATCACCATCTTTGAGTAACTGATCACTATCTTCCTTGTTAGAGTCCATCAGCAAGTCAATTGATCACAGGGTTCAATAAATCTTGACTTACCCTAGTGTTTTCAAGTGCTGCCTCCAAGGCAATGTCACCATCTTTGAGTAACTGATCACTATCTTCCTTGTAAGAGTCCATCAGCAAGTCAATTGATCACAGAGTTAAATAAATCTTGACTTACCCTAGTGTTTTCAAGTGCAGCCTCCAAGGCAATATCACCATCTTTGAGTAACTGATCACTGTCTTCCTTGTTAGAGTCCATCAGGAAGTCAATTGATCACAGGGTTAAATAAATCTGGACTTACCCTAGTGTTTTCAAGTGCTGCCTCCAAGGCAATGTCACCATCTTTGAGTAACTGATCACTATCTTCCTTGTTAGAGTCCATCAGCAAGTCAACTGATCACAGGGTTAAATAAATCTTGACTTACCCTAGTGTTTTCAAGTGCAGCCTCCAAGGCAATGTCACCATCTTTGAGTAACTGATCACTATCTTCCTTGTTAGAGTCCATCAGCAAGTCAATTGATCACAGGGTTAAATAAATCTTGACTTACCCTAGTGTTTTCAAGTGCTGCCTCCAAGGCAATGTCACCATCTTTGAGTAACTGATCACTATCTTCCTTGTTAGAGTCCATCAGCAAGTCAATTGAATACAGGGTTAAATAAATCTTGACTTACCCTAGTGTTTTCAAGTGCTGCCTCCAAGGCAATATCACCATCTTTGAGTAACTGATCACTATCTTCCTTGTTAGAGTCCATCAGCAAGTCAATTGAATACAGGGTTAAATAAATCTTGACTTACCCTAGTGTTTTCAAGTGCTGCCTCCAAGGCAATGTCACCATCTTTGAGTAACTGATCACTATCTTCCTTGTTAGAGTCCATCAGCAAGTCAATTGATCACAGGGTTAAATAAATCTTGACTTACCCTAGTGTTTTCAAGTGCAGCCTCCAAGGCAATGTCACCATCTTTGAGTAACTGATCACTATCTTCCTTGTTAGAGTCTATCAGCAAGTCAATTGATCACAGGGTTAAATAAATCTTGACTTACCCTAGTGTTTTCAAGTGCTGCCTCCAAGGCAATGTCACCATCTTTGAGTAACTGATCACTATCTTCCTTGTTAGAGTCAATCAGCAAGTCAATTGAATACAGATTTAAATAAATCTTGACTTACCCTAGTGTTTTCAAGTGCTGCCTCCAAGGCAATGTCACCATCTTTGAGTAACTGATCACTATCTTCCTTGTTAGAGTCCATCAGCAAGTCAACTGATCACAGGGTTAAATAAATCTTGACTTACCCTAGTGTTTTCAAGTGCAGCCTCCAAGGCAATGTCACCATCTTTGAGTAACTGATCACTATCTTCCTTGTTAGAGTCCATCAGCAAGTCAATTGATCACAGAGTTAAATAAATCTTGACTTACCCTAGTGTTTTCAAGTGCTGCCTCCAAGGCAATATCACCATCTTTAAGTAACTGATCACTGTCTTCCTTGTTGGAGTCCATCAGCAAGTCAATTGATCACAGGGTTAAATAAATCTTGACATACCCTAGTGTTTTCAAGTGCTGCCTCCAAGGCAATGTCACCATCTTTGAGTAACTGATCACTATCTTCCTTGTAAGAGTCTATCAGCAAGTCAATTGATCACAAGGTTAAATAAATCTTGACTTATCCTAGTGTTTTCAAGTGCTGCCTCAAAACAGGGTTAAATAAATCTTGACTTACCCTAGTGTTTTCAAGTGCTGCCTCCAAAGCAATATCACCATCTTTGAGTAACTGATCACTATCTTCCTTGTTAGAGTCCATCAGCAAGTCAATTGATCACAGGGTTAAATAAATCTTGACTTACCCTAGTGTTTTCAAGTGCTGCCTCCAAGGCAATATCACCATCTTTGAGTAACTGATCACTATCTTCCTTGTTAGAGTCCATCAGCAAGTCAATTGATCACAGGGTTAAATAAATCTTGACTTACCCTAGTGTTTTCAAGTGCTGCCTCCAAGGCAATATCACCATCTTTGAGTAACTGATCACTATCTTCCTTGTTAGAGTCCATCAGCAAGTCAATTGAATACAGGGTTAAATAAATCTTGACTTACCCTAGTGTTTTCAAGTGCTGCCTCCAAGGCAATGTCACCATCTTTGAGTAACTGATCACTATCTTCCTTGTTAGAGTCCATCAGCAAGTCAATTGATCACAGGGTTAAATAAATCTTGACTTACCCTAGTGTTTTCAAGTGCAGCCTCCAAGGCAATGTCACCATCTTTGAGTAACTGATCACTATCTTCCTTGTTAGAGTCTATCAGCAAGTCAATTGATCACAGGGTTAAATAAATCTTGACTTACCCTAGTGTTTTCAAGTGCTGCCTCCAAGGCAATGTCACCATCTTTGAGTAACTGATCACTATCTTCCTTGTTAGAGTCCATCAGCAAGTCAATTGATCACAGGGTTAAATAAATCATGACTTACCCTAGTGTTTTCAAGTGCTGCCTCCAAGGCAATATCACCATCTTTAAGTAACTGATCACTATCTTCCTTGTTAGAGTCCATCAGGAAGTCAATTGATCACAGGTTTAAATAAATCTTGACTTACCCTAGTGTTTTCCAGTGCAGCCTCCAAGGCAATATCACCATCTTTGAGTAACTGATCACTATCTTCCTTGTTAGAGTCTATCAGCAAGTCAATTGATCACAGGGTTAAATAAATCTTGACTTACCCTAGTGTTTTCAAGTGATGCCTCCAAGGCAATGTCACCATCTTTGAGTAACTGATCACTATCTTCCTTGTTAGAGTCTATCAGCAAGTCAATTGATCACAGGGTTAAATAAATCTTGACTTACCCTAGTGTTTTCCAGAGCTGCCTCCAAGGCAATGTCACCATCTTTAAGTAACTGATCACTATCTTCCTTGTAAGAGTCCATCAGCAAGTCAATTGAATACAGGGTTAAATAAATCTTGACGTACCCTAGTGTTTTCCAGAGCTGCCTCCAACGCAATATCACCATCTTTAAGTAACTGATCACTGTCTTCCTTATTAGAGTCCATCAGCAACTCAATTGATCACAGTGTTAAATAAATCTCGACTTACCCTAGTGTTTTCAAGTGCTGCCTCCAAGGCAATGTCACCATCTTTGAGTAACTGATCACTATCTTCCTTGTAAGAGTCCATCAGGAAGTCAATTGATCACAGGTTTAAATAAATCTTGACTTACCCTAGTGTTTTCCAGTGCTGCCTCCAAGGCAATGTCACCATCTTTGAGTAACTGATCACTATCTTCTTTGTAAGAGTCCATCAGCAAGTCAATTGAATACAGGGTTAAATAAATCTTGACTTACCCTAGTGTTTTCAAGTGCAGCCTCAAAGGCAATGTCACCATCTTTAAGTTACTGATCACTATCTTCCTTAGTAGAGTCCATTAGCAAGTCAATTGATCACAAGGTTAAATAAATCTTGACTTACCCTAGTGTTTTCAAGTGCTGCCTCCAAGGCAATGTCACCATCTTTGAGTAACTGATCACTATCTTCCTTGTTAGAGTCCATCAGCAAGTCAATTGATCACAGGGTTAAATAAATCTTGACTTACCCTAGTGTTTTCAAGTGCTGTCTCCAAGGCAATGTCACCATCTTTGAGTAACTGATCACTATCTTCCTTGTTAGAGTCCATCAGCAAGTCAATTGATCACAGGGTTAAATAAATCTTGACTTACCCTAGTGTTTTCCAGTGCTGCCTCCAACGCAATATCACCATCTTGAAGTAACTGATCACTGTCTTCCTTGTTAAAGTCAATTGAACACAGGGTTAAATAAATCTTGACTTACCCTAGTGTTTTCCAGTGCTGCCTCCAAAGCAATATCACCATCTTTGAGTAACTGATCACTATCTTCCTTGTTAGAGTCTATCAGCAAGTCAATTGATCACAGTGTTAAATAAATCTGGACTTACCCTAGTGTTTTCAAGTGCTGCCTCCAAGGCAATGTCACCATCTTTGAGTAACTGATCACTATCTTCCTTGTTAGAGTCCATCAGCAAGTCAATTGATCACAGGGTTAAATAAATCTTGACTTACCCTAGTGTTTTCCAGTGCTGCCTCCAAAGCAATATCACCATCTTTGAGTAACTGATCACTATCTTCCTTGTTAGAGTCCATCAGCAAGTCAATTGATCACAGGGTCAAATAAATCTCGACTTACCCTAGTGTTTTCAAGTGCTGCCTCCAAGGCAATGTCACCATCTTTAAGTAACTGATCACTATCTTCCTTGTTAGAGTCTATCAGCAAGTCAATTGATCACAGGGTTAAATAAATCTTGACTTACCCTAGTGTTTTCAAGTGCAGCCTCCAAGGCAATATCACCATCTTTAAGTAACTGATCACTATCTTCCTTGTTAGAGTCCATCAGCAAGTCAATTGATCACAGGTTTAAATAAATCTTGACTTACCCTAGTGTTTTCAAGTGCAGCCTCCAAGGCAATGTCACCATCTTTGAGTAACTGATCACTATCTTCCTTGTTAGAGTCCATCAGCAAGTCAATTGAATACAGGGTTAAATAAATCTTGACTTACCCTAGTGTTTTCAAGTGCTGCCTCCAAGGCAATGTCACCATCTTTAAGTAACTGATCACTATCTTCCTTGTTAGAGTCCATCAGCAAGTCAATTGATCACAGGGTTCAATATATCTTGACGTACCCTAGTGTTTTCAAGTGCTGCCTCCAAGGTAATGTCACCATCTTTGAGTAACTGATCACTATCTTCCTTGTTAGAGTCTATCAGCAAGTCAATTGATCACAAGGTTAAATAAATCTTGACTTACCCTAGTGTTTTCAAGTGCTGCCTCCAAGGCAATGTCACCATCTTTGAGTAACTGATCCCTATCTTCCTTGTTAGAGTCCATCAGCAAGTCAATTGAATACAGGGTTAAATAAATCTTGACTTACCCTAGTGTTTTCAAGTGCAGCCTCCAAGGCAATGTCACCATCTTTGAGTAATTGATCACTATCTTCCTTGTTAGAGTCTATCAGCAAGTCAATTGAATACAGGGTTAAATAAATCT
The DNA here is from genome assembly GCA_964019695.1 of Loripinus fragilis. Classification (NCBI taxonomy): domain Eukaryota; kingdom Metazoa; phylum Mollusca; class Bivalvia; order Lucinida; family Lucinidae; genus Loripinus; species Loripinus fragilis. The sequence continues at coordinate 204,462 of CAXHUL010000145.1, forward strand.
TGACTTACCCTAGTGTTTTCAAGTGCTGTCTCCAAGGCAATGTCACCATCTTTGAGTAACTGATCACTTTCTTCCTTGTTAGAGTCCATCAGCAAGTCACTTGATCACAGGGTTATATAAATCTTGACTTACCCTAGTGTTTTCAAGTGCTGCCTCCAAGGCAATGTCAACATTTTTGAGTAACTGATCACTATCTTCCTTGTTGGAGTCAATCAGCAAGTCAATTGATCACAAGGTTAAATAAATCTTGACTTACCCTAGTGTTTTCCAGAGCTGCCTCCAAGGCAATGTCACCATCTTTAAGTAACTGATCACTATCTTCCTAGTTAGAGTCCATCAGCAAGTCAATTGAATACAGGGTTAAATAAATCTTGACGTACCCTAGTGTTTTCCAGAGCTGCCTCCAACGCAATATCACCATCTTTAAGTAACTGATCACTGTCTTCCTTGTTAGAGTCCATCAGCAAGTCAATTGATCACAGTGTGAAATAAATCTCGACTTACCCTAGTGTTTTCAAGTGCTGCCTCCAAGGCAATGTCACCATCTTTGAGTAACTGATCACTATCTTCCTTGTTAGAGTCCATCAGCAAGTCAATTGATCACAGGGTTAAATAAATCTTGACTTACCCTAGTGTTTTCAAGTGCTGCCTCCAAGGCAATGTCACCATCTTTGAGTAACTGATCACTATCTTCCTTGTTAGAGTCCATCAGCAAGTCAATTGATCACAGGGTTAAATAAATCTTGACTTACCCTAGTGTTTTCAAGTGCTGCCTCCAAGGCAATGTCACCATCTTTAAGTAACTGATCACTGTCTTCCTTGTTAGAGTCCATCAGGAAGTCAATTGATCACAGGGTTAAATAAATCTGGACTTACCCTAGTGTTTTCAAGTGCTGCCTCCAAGGCAATGTCACCATCTTTGAGTAACTGATCACTGTCTTCCTTGTAAGAGTCCATCAGCAAGTCAATTGAATACAGGGTAAAATAAATCTTGACTTACCCTAGTGTTTTCAAGTGCTGCCTCCAAGGCAATGTCACCATCTTTGAGTAACTGATCACTGTCTTCCTTGTTAGAGTCCATCAGGAAGTCAATTGATCACAGTGTTAAATAAATCTGGACTTATCCTAGTGTTTTCAAGTGCTGCCTCCAAGGCAATGTCACCATCTTTGAGTAACTGATCACTGTCTTCCTTGTAAGAGTCCATCAGCAAGTCAATTGAATACAGGGTTAAATAAATCTTCACTTACCCTAGTGTTTTCAAGTGCAGCCTCCAAGGCAATGTCACCATCTTTGAGTAACTGATCACTGTCTTCCTTGTAAGAGTCCATCAGCAAGTCAATTGAATACAGGGTTAAATAAATCTTGACTTACCCTAGTGTTTTCAAGTGCTGCCTCCAAGGCAATGTCACCATCTTTGAGTAACTGATCACTGTCTTCCTTGTTAGAGTCCATCAGGAAGTCAATTGATCACAGGGTTAAATAAATCTGGACTTACCCTAGTGTTTTCAAGTGCTGCCTCCAAGGCAATATCACCATCTTTGAGTAACTGATCACTATCTTCCTTGTTAGAGTCCATCAGCAAGTCAATTGATCACAGGGTTAAATAAATCTCGACTTACCCTAGTGTTTTCAAGTGCTGCCTCCAAGGCAATGTCACCATCTTTGAGTAACTGATCACTATCTTCCTTGTTAGAGTCCATCAGCAAGTCAATTGATCACAGGGTTAAATAAATCTTGACTTACCCTAGTGTTTTCAAGTGCTGCCTCCAAGGCAATGTCACCATCTTTGAGTAACTGATCACTATCTTCCTTGTTAGAGTCCATCAGCAAGTCAATTGATCACAGGGTTAAATAAATCTGGACTTACCCTAGTGTTTTCAAGTGCTGCCTCCAAGGCAATATCACCATCTTTGAGTAACTGATCACTATCTTCCTTGTTAGAGTCCATCAGCAAGTCAATTGATCACAGGGTTCAATAAATCTTGACTTACCCTAGTGTTTTCAAGTGCTGCCTCCAAGGCAATGTCACCATCTTTGAGTAACTGATCACTATCTTCCTTGTAAGAGTCCATCAGCAAGTCAATTGATCACAGAGTTAAATAAATCTTGACTTACCCTAGTGTTTTCAAGTGCAGCCTCCAAGGCAATATCACCATCTTTGAGTAACTGATCACTGTCTTCCTTGTTAGAGTCCATCAGGAAGTCAATTGATCACAGGGTTAAATAAATCTGGACTTACCCTAGTGTTTTCAAGTGCTGCCTCCAAGGCAATGTCACCATCTTTGAGTAACTGATCACTATCTTCCTTGTTAGAGTCCATCAGCAAGTCAACTGATCACAGGGTTAAATAAATCTTGACTTACCCTAGTGTTTTCAAGTGCAGCCTCCAAGGCAATGTCACCATCTTTGAGTAACTGATCACTATCTTCCTTGTTAGAGTCCATCAGCAAGTCAATTGATCACAGAGTTAAATAAATCTTGACTTACCCTAGTGTTTTCAAGTGCTGCCTCCAAGGCAATATCACCATCTTTAAGTAACTGATCACTGTCTTCCTTGTTGGAGTCCATCAGCAAGTCAATTGATCACAGGGTTAAATAAATCTTGACATACCCTAGTGTTTTCAAGTGCTGCCTCCAAGGCAATGTCACCATCTTTGAGTAACTGATCACTATCTTCCTTGTAAGAGTCTATCAGCAAGTCAATTGATCACAAGGTTAAATAAATCTTGACTTATCCTAGTGTTTTCAAGTGCTGCCTCAAAACAGGGTTAAATAAATCTTGACTTACCCTAGTGTTTTCAAGTGCTGCCTCCAAAGCAATATCACCATCTTTGAGTAACTGATCACTATCTTCCTTGTTAGAGTCCATCAGCAAGTCAATTGATCACAGGGTTAAATAAATCTTGACTTACCCTAGTGTTTTCAAGTGCTGCCTCCAAGGCAATATCACCATCTTTGAGTAACTGATCACTATCTTCCTTGTTAGAGTCCATCAGCAAGTCAATTGAATACAGGGTTAAATAAATCTTGACTTACCCTAGTGTTTTCAAGTGCTGCCTCCAAGGCAATGTCACCATCTTTGAGTAACTGATCACTATCTTCCTTGTTAGAGTCCATCAGCAAGTCAATTGATCACAGGGTTAAATAAATCTTGACTTACCCTAGTGTTTTCAAGTGCAGCCTCCAAGGCAATGTCACCATCTTTGAGTAACTGATCACTATCTTCCTTGTTAGAGTCTATCAGCAAGTCAATTGATCACAGGGTTAAATAAATCTTGACTTACCCTAGTGTTTTCAAGTGCTGCCTCCAAGGCAATGTCACCATCTTTGAGTAACTGATCACTATCTTCCTTGTTAGAGTCCATCAGCAAGTCAACTGATCACAGGGTTAAATAAATCTTGACTTACCCTAGTGTTTTCAAGTGCAGCCTCCAAGGCAATGTCACCATCTTTGAGTAACTGATCACTATCTTCCTTGTTAGAGTCCATCAGCAAGTCAATTGATCACAGAGTTAAATAAATCTTGACTTACCCTAGTGTTTTCAAGTGCTGCCTCCAAGGCAATATCACCATCTTTAAGTAACTGATCACTGTCTTCCTTGTTGGAGTCCATCAGCAAGTCAATTGATCACAGGGTTAAATAAATCTTGACATACCCTAGTGTTTTCAAGTGCTGCCTCCAAGGCAATGTCACCATCTTTGAGTAACTGATCACTATCTTCCTTGTAAGAGTCTATCAGCAAGTCAATTGATCACAAGGTTAAATAAATCTTGACTTATCCTAGTGTTTTCAAGTGCTGCCTCAAAACAGGGTTAAATAAATCTTGACTTACCCTAGTGTTTTCAAGTGCTGCCTCCAAAGCAATATCACCATCTTTGAGTAACTGATCACTATCTTCCTTGTTAGAGTCCATCAGCAAGTCAATTGATCACAGGGTTAAATAAATCTTGACTTACCCTAGTGTTTTCAAGTGCTGCCTCCAAGGCAATATCACCATCTTTGAGTAACTGATCACTATCTTCCTTGTTAGAGTCCATCAGCAAGTCAATTGATCACAGGGTTAAATAAATCTTGACTTACCCTAGTGTTTTCAAGTGCTGCCTCCAAGGCAATATCACCATCTTTGAGTAACTGATCACTATCTTCCTTGTTAGAGTCCATCAGCAAGTCAATTGAATACAGGGTTAAATAAATCTTGACTTACCCTAGTGTTTTCAAGTGCTGCCTCCAAGGCAATGTCACCATCTTTGAGTAACTGATCACTATCTTCCTTGTTAGAGTCCATCAGCAAGTCAATTGATCACAGGGTTAAATAAATCTTGACTTACCCTAGTGTTTTCAAGTGCAGCCTCCAAGGCAATGTCACCATCTTTGAGTAACTGATCACTATCTTCCTTGTTAGAGTCTATCAGCAAGTCAATTGATCACAGGGTTAAATAAATCTTGACTTACCCTAGTGTTTTCAAGTGCTGCCTCCAAGGCAATGTCACCATCTTTGAGTAACTGATCACTATCTTCCTTGTTAGAGTCAATCAGCAAGTCAATTGAATACAGATTTAAATAAATCTTGACTTACCCTAGTGTTTTCAAGTGCTGCCTCCAAGGCAATGTCACCATCTTTGAGTAACTGATCACTATCTTCCTTGTTAGAGTCCATCAGCAAGTCAACTGATCACAGGGTTAAATAAATCTTGACTTACCCTAGTGTTTTCAAGTGCAGCCTCCAAGGCAATGTCACCATCTTTGAGTAACTGATCACTATCTTCCTTGTTAGAGTCCATCAGCAAGTCAATTGATCACAGAGTTAAATAAATCTTGACTTACCCTAGTGTTTTCAAGTGCTGCCTCCAAGGCAATATCACCATCTTTAAGTAACTGATCACTGTCTTCCTTGTTGGAGTCCATCAGCAAGTCAATTGATCACAGGGTTAAATAAATCTTGACATACCCTAGTGTTTTCAAGTGCTGCCTCCAAGGCAATGTCACCATCTTTGAGTAACTGATCACTATCTTCCTTGTAAGAGTCTATCAGCAAGTCAATTGATCACAAGGTTAAATAAATCTTGACTTATCCTAGTGTTTTCAAGTGCTGCCTCAAAACAGGGTTAAATAAATCTTGACTTACCCTAGTGTTTTCAAGTGCTGCCTCCAAAGCAATATCACCATCTTTGAGTAACTGATCACTATCTTCCTTGTTAGAGTCCATCAGCAAGTCAATTGATCACAGGGTTAAATAAATCTTGACTTACCCTAGTGTTTTCAAGTGCTGCCTCCAAGGCAATATCACCATCTTTGAGTAACTGATCACTATCTTCCTTGTTAGAGTCCATCAGCAAGTCAATTGATCACAGGGTTAAATAAATCTTGACTTACCCTAGTGTTTTCAAGTGCTGCCTCCAAGGCAATATCACCATCTTTGAGTAACTGATCACTATCTTCCTTGTTAGAGTCCATCAGCAAGTCAATTGAATACAGGGTTAAATAAATCTTGACTTACCCTAGTGTTTTCAAGTGCTGCCTCCAAGGCAATGTCACCATCTTTGAGTAACTGATCACTATCTTCCTTGTTAGAGTCCATCAGCAAGTCAATTGATCACAGGGTTAAATAAATCTTGACTTACCCTAGTGTTTTCAAGTGCAGCCTCCAAGGCAATGTCACCATCTTTGAGTAACTGATCACTATCTTCCTTGTTAGAGTCTATCAGCAAGTCAATTGATCACAGGGTTAAATAAATCTTGACTTACCCTAGTGTTTTCAAGTGCTGCCTCCAAGGCAATGTCACCATCTTTGAGTAACTGATCACTATCTTCCTTGTTAGAGTCAATCAGCAAGTCAATTGAATACAGATTTAAATAAATCTTGACTTACCCTAGTGTTTTCAAGTGCTGCCTCCAAGGCAATGTCACCATCTTTGAGTAACTGATCACTGTCTTCCTTGTTAGAGTCAATCAGCAAGTCAATTAATCACAGGGTTAAATAAATCTTGACTTACCCTAGTGTTTTCAAGTGCTGCCTCCAAGGCAATATCACCATCTTTGAGTAACTGATCACTGTCTTCCTTGTTAGAGTCAATCAGCAAGTCAATTAATCACAGGGTTAAATAAATCTTGACTTACCCTAGTGTTTTCTAGTGCTGCCTCCAAGGCAATGTCACCATCTTTGAGTAACTGATCACTATCTTCCTTGTTAGAGTCAATCAGCAAGTCAATTAATCACAGGGTTAAATAAATCTTGACTTACCCTAGTGTTTTCTAGTGCTGCCTCCAAGGCAATGTCACCATCTTTGAGTAACTGATCACTATCTTCTTTGTTAGAGTCCATCAGCAAGTCAATTGAATACAGGGTTAAATAAATCTTGACTTACCCTAGTGTTTTCAAGTGCTGCCTCCAAGGCAATGTCACCATCTTTGAGTAACTGATCACTATCTTCCTTGTTAGAGTCCATCAGCAAGTCAATTGATCACAGGGTTAAATAAATCTTGACTTACCCTAGTGTTTTCAAGTGCTGCCTCCAAGGCAATATCACCATCTTTGAGTAACTGATCACTATCTTCCTTGTTAGAGTCCATCAGCAAGTCAATTGATCACAGGGTTAAATAAATCTTGACTTACCCTAGTGTTTTCAAGTGCTGCCTCCAAGGCGATGTCACCATCTTTGAGTAACTGATCACTATCTTCCTTGTTAGAGTCCATCAGCAAGTCAATTGATCACAGGGTTAAATAAATCTTGACTTACCCTAGTGTTTTCAAGTGCAGCCTCCAAGGCAATGTCACCATCTTTGAGTAACTGATCACTATCTTCCTTGTTAGAGTCCATCAGCAAGTCAATTGAATACAGAGTTAAATAAATCTTGACTTACCCTAGTGTTTTCAAGTGCTGCCTCCAAGGCAATGTCACCATCTTTGAGTAACTGATCACTATCTTCCTTGTTAGAGTCCATCAGCAAGTCAATTGAATACAGAGTTAAATAAATCTTGACTTACCCTAGTGTTTTCAAGTGCTGCCTCCAAGGCAATGTCACCATCTTTGAGTAACTGATTACTATCTTCCTTGTTAGAGTCCATCAGCAAGTCAATTGAATACAGATTTAAATAAATCATGACTTACCCTAGTGTTTTCTAGTGCTGCCTCCAAGGCAATGTCACCATCTTTGAGTTACTGATCACTATCTTCCTTGTTAGAGTCAATCAGCAAGTCAATTGATCACAGGGTTTAATAAATCATGACTTACCCTAGTGTTTTCAAGTGCTGCCTCCAAGGCAATGTCACCATCTTTGAGTAACTGATCACTCTCTTCCTTGTTAGAGTCCATCAGCAAGTCAATTGAATACAGATTTAAATAAATCATGACTTACCCTAGTGTTTTCAAGTGCTGCCTCCAAGGCAATGTCACCATCTTTGAGTTACTGATCACTATCTTCTTTGTTAGAGTCCATCAGCAAGTCAATTGATCACAGGGTTAAATAAATCTTGACTTACCCTAGTGTTTTCCAGTGCAGCCTCCAAGGCAATGTCACCATCTTTGAGTAACTGATCACTATCTTCCTTGTTAGAGTCCATCAGCAAGTCAATTGATCACAGGGTTAAATAAATCATGACTTACCCTAGTGTTTTCAAGTGCTGCCTCCAAGGCAATGTCACCATCTTTGAGTAACTGATTACTATCTTCCTTGTTAGCATCAATATCCTCCTCCATAGTCTTGGTCCCATTCACATGACCCTACAAAATAAAATGTACAGTAAAACCTGTGTAAAACGGCCACTCTCAAAAACACCGAAAATTGTTTTTCAAAACCATTTAATGCTTAATGCAGGTCAAAAATATTGCAGAATGCTCCAAGGGGAGCATTCTGCAATACTTTCGACCTACATTAAGCCTCTTTTTGTCATTAAGATCTTTGTTTCGTCTATTTTTAAGTGACTAGTAGTACTGTGACAGTAAAACCTGTGTAAAATGGCCACTCTCAAAAAGACCTAAAATTGTTTTTTTAGACCAATTATTGCTTAATGCAGGTCAAAAGTTTTGCAGAATGCTCCAATGGGGGCATTCTGATTGGAGCATTCTGCAATACTTGTGACCTTCATTAAGCTACCATTTCCATTAAGACTTGTTTCTTCTATTTTTAAATGGCCACTTAGGACAGGTTTTACTGTAAATGAATAATGTTCAAAAGCTTGATGCTAACACCATTTTGTATGGAGAAATCTAGAGTAAGAAAAAGGATATCTTAATGTTTTAGCATAGTTTTGCAGGGCTGGCTGTTCATTTGACTGTACTTTAAATACAAAACTGTTTTAATTCCTAAATTAAAAATAATTTTTATATTTTAGAAATCTAAAATAAAGTGTAAATATAAGCAATAAATTCAATTTTTGGAAGGTTTATGGAATCATAAATACTTCAGGTCTCTTGCAAAGTTAACATTAACTTTGCAAGAGACCGGCCTTTGGGCTTCACTTACTTTGCAAGAGACCTGAAGTATTCATGATTCCATGAAACTTCCAAAAATTGAATTCATTTCTTAAATATACCTCCCCAAATGAACATTTTGAATACAGTTATCCCCTACTTAAAATGAGGCAAGTCCGCCTCAAAATACTGGAATTCTGGTATATTGCTGAAGCTTTCATGCACCTACTCATACCCTAGAACATAAAAAGAAACATTTTACAAAAGCAGCAACACCCAACAATACCTTGAGATTATCCAGCATGTTTCTCAACATTTTCAGAATGTCCTCAGCCTTCTCGGAATTGGCCACACTGCTCTGAACATGGGTGAGTAGATCATCAAGCCTCTCCGACAGGTCTACGTACTTGGCCTCCACCTCAGAGGCATTGGTCACTTTCTCTGCCAGCATCTTGATTCTGTCAGACAACTTCTCTGCTTCACTGAAAAAGTGTAAATGTATATGAGTTTTTTTCACTTTAACCTTTTCTTGACAAACAGAATATCTCATCAAGTTGAATACACAAGATTTATATTGTCCATTATATATTTTGAGGTTACTGGTTTAGGGGTGGGCATCTTAACACCTTCTGATATATCAAGCCCTTTAATGAACTAGAGGGGTGAGGCATACCCCTGAGGTATCACTGGTCTGTGTCATTAATTGGGTCTTATCTTTAGGAACACTAGATGGAGTTTTAAGAAGAAAACATATGTCCCCCAACCCACTTCAGAGTTTTATGACCCTGGCAACCTTGAAAATTATTTGTTTGTTTATTTGATTCTTTACGTCCCATCAACAATCTTTCAGTTATATAGGGACGGGTCTTCCTGGGTTGAACCAGTACTAAGCTAGGATAAATGTGTCTTGCTCAAGGACCACAACGCAGTGACGCCTGTGAGGCTCGACCCCGCGGCTCTTCGGTCTCAAGTCAAGCACTCTACCACTGAGCCACTGGGCTCCCTATCCTTGAAAATTAAGTCAAGGTCATGAAAATTTAATCATTCTTTCATGCTGTCCCAATAAAGTATCAGTGCAAATTTGGTTAAAAGCAACAGTTCATAAGTTAAAGTGCTGACAAAAAGCTATGCAGACACCACCAGCGGGATCCATACCAAGAACAATATGTCTGGACATAAACTCAAATAACATACATGGTCTAGGGGAGGGTTTCCAACAATTTCCCAGATGTTTTTTCCGTGCAAATTTTCGTAACAATTATAATAAATATTTCAGAAAATCTGTCAAATTGTTATGGAGAAATCTCCAGGACAAATAGAAATGATCATTTCTCTGGAAAACTGAAGTTTTGGCCGTTCTGCATACAATAGGGTGACAATGACATACTTGCTCTCTTGAGTGGCTGTATCCCCATCATCTGTAAACTCCCTGTCCTTGATGTCCATGAGAATCTGCTTGGCTTCCTCTAGAGCCGCTGTCGTGTTTATCTTACTCTTGTTGTGGAAAGTCTTTAACATGGTCTCTTCTAGCTCATTCACAAAGTCTGTATATCAATCAAATATATACTCCTCAAAATAATTAAAGGTCCAAGATTTTCGAATGCGAGTACAATTAGCTCAAACATGTAAAGTCTGTAAAACTTGTGCCAAATCTTTCTACTCTTTATGCCCATAAATCAAGAATCATTGTTACTGATTTCCATGCCTAATTCTGCCATAACTGTGTCTCAAATGCACATCCCCCCCCCACCCCCACCCCCCCCCCCACCCCCACAAAACACCCTTTCAAAATGCAGTGGGTGGGGTAACAAAAATCTTCTGTGGTCATTTGAGTAGAATGAAAGTGACATTAAATTAAACTTTGTTTTAAACAGTTCAGCTTACACGCAAAAGATTTCTTCAAACAAGTTTCTAATACTGGGAAGCGAACAGTTTCAGCTCTGACAATGGAGTTTTGACATTGTTTTGTTCTCTGAAAACAATGTGTGTACTTGACCATCAAGAATCTGATTTTCAATCGTCATTCTATGCCTTTGAGTATTAGAAAGATGTCCCAATGAATTTTACAAAGATTGTCACAGACAAATGCCCAAAACAGTTGTCTAAACCCATAGTCTGGTCATTACTCCACATGCAATTTTCTCCCACAGAAAGAGGTGGGTGGTATTGACGGGATTAAAACACCATAAAATCATGCGAAAACAGAGACTTCAGCATAAGAACGCATTATTCATTCATTGTATGCAGTTCTGTGGTCCATGGATCACACACAAAAAATGGCATTCCAATACATCTAGGTCAAGTTTTAAAATGACACAAAATACATGTAAGTAACAATATCTAGCATTTTCTTTTTGCTGTTTCACTTGGCAATAGGGCATCAAAGATGTCCAAAAATTTTAGACTAGAGAGCAAAATTTGTTTTCAAAATACGTTCTACACAAAATGCATCAATATTATAATTGATGTATTGGTCCTTCAATTATTTTGAGGAGTATAGTTTGAAATTACAGTAACCATATTTGAACTAATATACATACAGATTATAATTTTTTAAAAATACTATTGTATACAGTAAAACATGTGTAAAATGGCCACTCAAAAATAGACAAAACAATGATCTTAATAACAAATGGTAGCTTAATGAAGGTCAAAAGTATTGCAGAATGCTCTCTTGGAACATTCTGCAATACTTCTGACCTGCATTAAGCGATAATTGGTCTTAAAAACCAATTTTCTGTCTTTTTGCGAGTGGCCGTTTTACACAGGCTTTACTGTACTATTGTAACAGCATACCCTCTCAAAATGACCTTTTGACGCATAGTGTAAAAGGACAAAATACACATATCTATTTCTATCCTATTGGTGGCACGATGTCTACATATTTATTTTCATAATTTCATACCCCATTAGGAAAACAGTGTATATACACGATGTATCCATATAAATGATGGAATTGCACCATTTGATTGACTAGAAATCAAAAATTCATACACTGTAAACAATGCATAGAGTACTCAGTGTGTTCCTATAAAGGTATGTGTATTTATTAGGCTTTATGCTGTATTTTATGCAACCTACAGGACATAAAAATATATGGTTTATTCCACAGAGGTGATTATTTCTCGATAGTTGTTCAGCAATTTCCCTTTCTTTCTAGAGATATGTAGGGTGTTAGCTGGACAACATAAAATATTATAAAGGAGAAAACTATAATAAAAGTCAGTACATGATAGTTTAAACTGAGGCAATGAAAGATGTAAAATTGTGATTGCAAGCGCAAACAGAATTATAAAATCCTACAAAATGTTTTACTTAAAACTTACTTTATTTGCATAAATTTATTCATACAATGTCTAAGAAAATTTACAAGTTAAAGTATCACACTATCTGGAATCAAACCGCATCTTTGCATACAGCAAAATCTGTTTAAAATGGCCACTCAAACATAGACAAAACAAAGA